>JAOEHX010053370.1:0-29637 GCA_025448015.1 Bolborhynchus lineola | reverse complement strand
CGCCGCCGCGGCGTGTGCCCCCCACCCGAGGCTCCGCTTCCCCTCTGCTCTTGTCGGCACCTTCCAAAAGCAGGCCCCGGCCCGCTTCCTCCCGGAGCCACGCAGCTCCCTGACATCCTTCCATCCAGCAGCGCGCTGCTGTGCCCGGCCGGGCGCCTTCCCCCGTGGACGCTTTCACCCGGTTGCAAAGCAGGTGTACAACCCCTTTTGTTGTAGAAGCATTGCTTATTACATCCCAAACGTGCAAGAGAAGATGGAAACAAAGCTCTTAGATGCAGCCCACAACACGCTGGTCTCTCCTGTACTTCATTTCCCCTCTAGTCAAACATTGCAGTTGATCTTGAAAATACTGTGATAGCAGAGTAACCTTTGCCTTTCCTACTTATGTGTTATAACTCCCCAGAACCTCTTCCCGTGCTGCATTTTTTGCCTTTCTTTACGCAAGATGCAGAAAACAGGCCCATATCAGGCTGTCTTCAGACTTCTGAAGCCCATCAAAGGCACAGAGAAGAGATCCAAATTAAAACCAAATATGTTTTTCAGGGAACTTGGAATAGGCCTGGAATTGGTTATGTTTGGCAGTTAATGAAAGGCACAAGGTGAGAATGAGGACCACTGAGAACTAGTAAATCAGTACAAATGAAAATAGTGATGCTTCAGATGACAACAGTTGATGTTGACATCTCTTCCCACCGCAGAGCCGGCTGACTTCAGGTTTTGCTGCTGTGATTTACTGTGCAGAGAAACACGAATCATACCCTGCCCTCCTGCTCACAGGTGGGGTTTATTCACCCCAGTGCTGGCAGGGCGCTGCAGTCCTGGCAGAGCAGGCACTGCCCTACCTCTGGACACATCAATCCCCAGTCAGTAATGAAGCTCAGAGAGCAGCAAGGGAAGCAGTGAAGACAGTGGCTTAGCAGAGCCTCTGCTTTTCATGAAACATGTTGCTTTGGCTTGTCTCTAGCTTGAGAAATCAGAACACTTTGTAACCCCAAGGCTTGGTTAGTCAAGGATTTGCTGCTCTTTTGGAAACTGTCTGCAATTGTGTTGCACCACTTCTGAGCCTACATCAAGTGTTCAAGGCACAAACTTTAACAGAGACTGGGCTGAGGCCTTTGCTAAAAATTGAACACTCGCTTTTTCCAGCTGAGTCATACCAGCAGATAAAGCTTAAAAAAATAGAATGAACAGGAGCAAGGCCAGAGACCCTGAAGTGAGATCCCTGATACTGCAAATAGGTCTTAAAGTTTGACCAGTTATGGTGCTTGGGTTTTGAGAGAAGGGGTTGGCGTCTGGAGAGCTGTTCTGCTGCTGACATTCAGCTAAGAAAAGCAGGCTTGTCACTTGATAGCTTTCACCTCTTTCCCTGCTAATACGTTTAATATTGTGTATTTTTAGTAGGTTTTTGGGTGCTACATGGTATTTGAACACATGCTGGCAGTATGAAGCACTGCCCACACACATTGGTTCACAGCATGTGGCTGTGACAGGGTGTTTGGTTTAAGCCAAACTGTACTATACAGGTCAGCCTTACAGGTAAGAATCTCAGTACAAGTCCCTGAGGCTTACTCTTAAGTTTATGCACATTGTGTAACCTCAGAGATTTTTATCTAGACAATGTAGCAGAAACTTCAGCTTCTGGGAAAGGGGGAGATTGGCACCCCCCAATAAAAAGGTTACTCAGTCTTTTATCATAGCCCTTTTGGCTGCCAGCCTGGGTGACTGTTTCTGTAGCATCTGCTGGGGAGGTGCCTTGTGGACAGTACTGGCTTAACAGCTGCCTTGGTAAGGTCTGAACAAGCTTATCTTCTACATGCTTAGTGAAAGCTGGTTGATTATTCTCCCCTGTTAGGGTAAATGGACTGCTAAGGAATTAAGACTTGAGAAAGGTACAGGCTTGGTGTTGACATGCAGATGTATAGAACCTGTGGTTTAGGAACACCTCACGGCCTCTTAATTGCTGAATTATCTTGTAGAATATCAAGGAATATCTTGTGAGCTGCTCAGATGGATTTATACAAAAGTGTGACTGATGCATTGCAAAGCCTTACAAACTCAGGCTGGGCTACTCTTTTGACTTGTCATAATTAAAGCTTAGTTTCTGGCTGGGAAAGGTTTGCAGCTACCATCACACTGGGATTGGAAAATCCTCCCCCCAAACATATGCCAGTAGGACCTGCTGGTTTTGAATGGGCTTGGGAGGGTAGATGACAGAAAGAAAGGCTGCCAACACGATGGAAGCTGATTACTAAGCGTGTGGAAAAATATTGGTGTTTGCTTACTAGTGAGGTGAGCAGGGAACCTCCCTGGAATGCCTGCAGGAGCTGGCAGGGAGGAGGCTCTGGCAGCACATGGAGGTCAGGGAGAGCAGCGGGAGCATCGCCTGTTCTCTGCTGCTCAGGGGTCTGAAACGAGTTCAAGTGGCTCAGAGCTACAGAGGAGCGAGGGGAGGCAGTGGTGGGGCAATGAAAAGGAGCTGTCTGGTAAACAGGAGTGGCCGCCAAGTCAGATGATTGAGCAGGAGCACGAGAGCAGTCTGGAGGATAGGACACCGGCCTGGCCAACGAACGGGATGAGTCAGGCAGGGGGAGAACAAGAGCAACTGGTTGAGGAAAAGCAGGATGTGGTTGTGAAACAGGGAGCTGGTAGGAATACTGTTGGGTGACAGGCTATTATTTGCTCTGGCATGTGGTAATCTTTAGCCTGGATCATCAGGAGGGGACAGAGACAACAAGATAGGAATTTCTGATTTGCGGGTTTCACCTCGCTTGAGAATCACGGCAAAATTGGATGTTGCGTGGCTTCAAGAAGGGACTGCCTATCCTGGATGCCAGGGAGCCTGATGGTTCCCTGCTCAGTAAGAGTTATAGCAGGAGATGCTGCTTCTCTTTGATTGATAACATGGAAAGAGAACTCTGTCTCAATGCCAGGTGTATAAAGGAATCTCGAGTGAGTAGCTAAGAAGACTGTAGGCTACTAGTGGCAAGTACATGAGGGAGATAAAGCTGCAGAAGTCTCTCATAGTAGGTACCTTGTCTAGGAACGGCTGTGGGATACAGCAAAGGCTCTTCAAACTTCAGATGGTGGATAGTGGAGAGGCACATGAAAATACAAGCAGACTGACTACAGATACATGACTAGCTTCAAACATTTGCATTTGTCCGAAGTCCCAGAGGCTTGAAGGGCTTTGGCGTTGAAACTCACAGTAACCACTATTAAATGGTTCTTTCTCCTGTAGTGGTTGCATCAATTGCTACAAGCAACTGACTGTGGCAGGAAATACCGACATTTAAAAGCGTGTAACTTGTTCTGAGAGCTTTGTGTTTGTAGGAAGTGTTCAGGTAATTTTACATGCTTAAAATCAACTTGAGAATTATCACTTCAGCCTTTGCTGTGGTGAGGAGTCAGACTGGAGTGAAAGGCAGCTTCATCCCAAATTACAATTACACTCTTAAACTGTAATCAGGTGTAAAGTTTAGGGGCTAAAGGCTCAGTAGTGACACGTTGCCTTATTAAAGCCTAGTGATTTGTGACATTGTCCTGGAAGATTGTAGAGCTTTGTTCCAGTCTTGTGCTCTTCTGACACATTGTCTTAGGCTGTTTTTTATCCATTCCTTTAGAGACAGAAAGCCCAAAGCAATTGACTGTGGGCACTTTGAAGCTTCAAGAACGGGTGACGCAAAGATTGCCACATGTGTCCAGCTACAGGCAAGCTGATGTGATTTCAGGGTTGGATCTAGCAAGAGTGTGACGTGATGTTTAGGCAGTGTTTGTACTGCTTAGTGTTTGGAGCACTTGGGAGAGAGAGACTGTAGAAAACTTCAAGGAAGGAGCATTTCAGGAGGGTTATGGCAGCTGCAGACCATTGACTTGGTACAATTTTGTTGTATTCCGTTCAGTCTGAACTAAAAAGGTGGGTGGTGGCGTTTAATTACCTCCCTGTTCAAATGTTTGTTGTTAAATCATTCCTCCTCATTATTCACCTGGGATAAAAAATGTTACTGGATGCTTCTGCAGTACTATTACTCCGGAAACATCTCAGTGGTTCACAGAGGCTAGCAGACAGCATGGTTTGTTATAACTCACATTTCCAGTTTATGAATGGAAGAAACAAGCTTGGGACTTAAAGTGAGCAACCTGCATAAACCAGGACAAACGTTGGGAGCTTTATTCCTTTGACTTGGTCCATATTGCAACGTAATACTCTTTGGCTGCCTTAACTGCAGCTTAGTTTTATTAATTGAACCCAGGCTGCCCTCTCTCTGCTGGAGAACACTCTCTTGCAGGAGCACCAGCATAGCACTTTTCCCAAATACTCTTAATCCGTCTGCCTTGGTGGAGATTCTGGCCTGCATTCTCTCCAATATTAAAGTATCTCCTGCTGCTAAGAACACAGTGCACAGCAGCGTGGTTCCTGCTTCTGACAATAGAGCTGGTTCGTACCTGTGAGCTCACAGAGCTCTGAGATGAGTCTGACCTCAGGGGTTTTTTGGAAGAGAACCATGTGTGGTTTTCTTCTGGCTTTTCTGTGCAATCCCTCTTTCTCCCTTCCTTGGCCAGGAAATCCCTTCTCCTGCCAACAGGAGCCAGTGGAATGTGCTGTTTGTTTACCTTCTCACTCTTTCATCCTACTAACCTTCCCACCCCCCAGTTGTAATCCTGGCAGGCTTGGCTCAGCCCTGCATCCTTCTGACAGAGCACTACTCACTGGAGTATTTCTGGAAAGGGATTGCTGCAAGAAGCTGTTGTATCCAGACCCTGCTTAGTGGGAGTGAGGCCATGGCATTCTGCAAGGTTGGCACCATCCTCTGCCTGCCTTTATGTCCTGCCTGGCAGCTGCTTCCTTCAGCGTTGCTAATGCCATCATGATGTGCTACAGGATAGCAGGGAAGAGCTTCCCAAGGTCTTTGCTTTTCCAGCATTCCTGTGCATGGTTTTTCCTTTATGCGCTATTCAGCTAGGAGTACCCTCTTCTTGTGGGTTCCCTGGAGTGTGAACTGCGGGAAAACTGCCAGTGATTCCCTCCCCAAAATACTGGTATCTTCTAAACTGGTATTGCTATCCCAGACTGTGAAACTCCACTCTTCTGCCCCCTTTGACTAGTCCTTGCTCTGTATAAACACCTTAGTAAGGTATTTATTATTGTTAAAGCCACCTGAAGTTCCTGGATGAAGATGTTTGTACTGTTTAAAAGAAAACCCCACATACTTGGTGTAGTTGATGTGATTGCTAGAGGCAGAAGCATGTTTTCTGGACTGGTAATGTGCTGCCATTCCTGCCACAAGCCCTTAAAGGCTTTTTTCCACAGGGGTTTATAATAATCCAAGTGAGGAAATCCTGTGTTTACAGCACTTACGAAAATTACAATTTTGAGGCTATCTTTTCTTTGATCTGTTCACATTGTCTTATCTGACTTTAGCTGATTGGCAAGGACTATAAATCCTTAATCAGGGACTGTCCTGCTTTTTTTACGCAGCCTGGATGCTGTTGGGGCTTTCCTGGGTGGCTACATGTACAGCTTGAATTTTATGCTGTCCTGCTGCCAGACTTCATAAGGGGTTTGTGCCTGGGGAGGAAGCAGACTCACACCTCCTAAACACTTCTTACATTAATCCTGCCCTGACACTTTGTAGCCCCTCGTAGTTTTACCCCTCAGTTACATTGCTTTATACATCACTCAGGTCTTGGATGGTTTGGCATGAGTACAAGTGTAGGGCAGGTTGTGGCAGCTTGTTTTCTTTTCCATTTCCCCCTCTTCCTTTCTGTTCCTGCCCTCTACTAAAGAAAGGGGTCTCAGCTGTCAGCCTGGATAAAAGCCTGAGAAGTTAGCACACGGGGAATACATTTCTACACCAACAATGACTGTGTCGCCAGCTGAGTGGTTCAAAAAGCAGGAAACTTTCCACCACCTCTGAGACACACCAGGGTTTAGCGCTGGAAGTTCAGGCATCAGCATATATTGCCTGGGAGGAAATGAAGTGTAGGAGAAGAATGTCTGTTAATTTTTTGCTGTGTTTCTCTGACAGTCTTACATTTCTCCCCTCTACAGAACAGCCTGCCCATCGGAGGAGTTGTTGGTTGGAGACTGTTCTGGAGCACATCTGATCACTGCTGCCACACGGCCCCAGCCAGCCATCCACAATGTACTGCCTTCAGTGGTTGCTACCTGTCCTGCTCATACCCAAGCCCCTCAACCCAGCCTTGTGGTTTAGTCACTCAATGTTCATGGGCTTCTACCTGCTCAGTTTTCTCCTGGAACGGAAACCTTGCACAATTTGTGCCTTGGTCTTCCTGGCGGCTCTATTCCTCATCTGCTACAGCTGCTGGGGGAACTGCTTCTTGTATCACTGCACAGGATCCCAGCTGCCCGAATCAGCTCACGATCCCAGCATTGTGGGCACCTAGAAAACGATCGTCTTCCAGTCTGCTGAAGGCTCTTGTTTTGCTTTTCAAAAGGGGTTAGGGCTAGGGAGGAGGGAGGGGGTGTTGGGCATGTGACTGGAGTAAAGACAGCCTGTTTCCTGTAACTGTGTGTGGACTCGAGTGGCAGATTCCTCCCACTCTGCCTGTGAAATTCAACTTGTTTACTGTGTGAACTCTGGCAGCACCACCTGCTTTTTTAGAAGCAGATATCTTTTTCTTTTCCCCTCCTTCCCATAGCACTGGGAAGGGACACCAGCTCCTTCTGACTGAGCACTGGTGCAGGACCTAGCTGCTGGCCCCTGCCCAACTGTGTGCAGTGGTGCAGTTCCGTGTCACTCAGTTGTCTGTGTTAGGCCATGGTGGTCTAACTCAGGGCTCTCAACCCTCTGAATTCTGCTCAAGTAGCTGCAAGATTCTCTCCATCTTTGTGTGGAGCCAGTCTTCCCACCTTGCTGCTGCAGGGCAAGCTCAACAGCTCACAGATGCACTTGGCCAAAAGCTGCTGAAGCCAGAGGCAGTTGAGTCACCTCCTCCTGCTCAGCCTGCCAAAGAGATGCATGCACTGCCAAAGTGCTTTCTGAGCGACTTATGCTCCAACATCATAGCCTGAAAGCCTCAGTTATGCTGCTGCTTTTATAAAGCCTCACAGGTAGTGGAGACTGACTCTTTCCCTCCTTCTAGATTTCCAGGGTTTACCAAGTCTTTGGCTGTTGGGATGAATAACCAGTATGCTGCAAGATGCCGGGTTTTGAAAGCCACTGTGAACCTCTCCCTGTAAAACTCATGCTAGTCCAAAAGGCCAGGCGTGGGCAAGGCAGGAGAGGATTGCAAGGTGGAGGCATGGCTTGAAGCAGTAAAGTGGTTCAGCCATTTTCAGTGGTTTTGGCCCAGTGGTGACAGAAAGTGCTTGGTGCTACTGACTGGAGAAGGGAGGAGGCCTGAGAAGTGCCCAGTGTCTCCACCTGCCCTGGCAGAAGGACTTTAAGTAGCCGTGATGGGTCACTCCTACAGCCACAGCTGCACAGAGCCCCTTGCTGTGTGCATTGCTCTGTGCAGCTGTGGCTCCTGGGAAGCCCAGCCTGGAGCAGAAGTTGGTTTGTGAGAAGCCTTAGAGGGTAACACAAAACACTGTCTCTAAACTAAAGGTTTCCCTCCCCTTTGCCATGTTTGTCTTTACTTCAGCCTCATAGTGGAGAGCAGCAGAAGTGGCTGTTTCTGTCCTGAGGAAGTTCAAGCTATGAGGTTGTGAAACTTCCAGAGTATTGTTTGTTCATTGCACAGCTGTTCAAAATGTTTAATAAAGCTTTATAAACTTTGGTCTATGGCCTCCTGCCCAGCATGATGCATTGGCTGCTCATTGCAAATGCCTTAGCCCAGCAATCATGTGTCTCTATTGTTCTGTTCCCAGCACAGTATAACTTCTCCAGCAAGAGGCAGAGCCTATTTGCCCTGTAGCTCCCAGTACCAGCTCTTGTTGACTGTTTAACCTGACCTGAGAACCATCCTGGTGATTCTAAAACAGATTCATCTTGCACACAACACAGGAGGTAGCTTCTGGTTGTATCTCTGCACTTAAGTGACACGTTTCCCCTTTGCCTACCGCTTACCAAGTTAAACAGTTTAATTGCTGTGCCCTGGACACTGCTAATCTCCAGCACCAGCTGAAAGAGTGTTACCTACCCAGCACCTATGTGGTGTGAGCCCATCCCATGACACCACATTGACCTGACCTATCCCCTGCTGTGGGCAGAGGCCCTGTAGGCACCCAGGAACACCTTAGAGAGTTAGAGGGTGTAGGAGCTGTGCTGCTGGAGCTGGAGCCAGCTTCCTCTACCTTTGCCCCAAAGTCCTGCAGACCGAGTCTAAGCTGGAAAGGGTTCAGGGTATATTGGTGTTTAGATGCTTAAAAAAACAAGTGTGTGCCGCATCACCAAGAATAGAAATGACAGCTCTGTCACCTGCCAGGCCGAGGGAAGTCCCAGTAGCTGTCATATCAGCTGCAGTGTAAGTAACAAATAGGAATGGGGAGAGCATCCCATTTGCAAGCTCCAGCAAGACTGGTCTCCACTGAGCAACTTCTAAGTTTAATTCAAGCTAATGCAGTCAGTTCTTCAGAGTGTTTTGGATGCTAGCTCGCCAGGTTGCACTCTGCAGCAATTTAAATCCTAGCCAAGAAGCCAGACAGTCTCTTGGCTGAGAGCTTTGTGCACAGGGCTCAGGACAAGGCTGTGAGCTTTCTCTCCCTGAGACCCATCTGAGAGACAGAGGCACTTCAAAAGAGGGAGGCTGCCAGGGACAGGAGAGATCTGGGCAGATGGATGGGCAAGAAACCTTTCTGCAGCCGTCCCAACCAAGTGTAGGTAAAGAGTAATCTTTGATACACAGGCAGCCCTCCCAGCACATTGAGTTACCCTCTTTAGGGCACTGAGATATCATCTTTGTTTTAAACAGAAAATTAAAGCCACTTCATCATGGTCAGACAGAAAGCCTCAGGCAGAGTGAGGAACCCAACCAGGGCTCTCACCCCATGCTAATGTCCTGCTCATCCTTCTGTATAAAGGACCATGAAAAACCAGCCTGTGACTGCAGAACAGGTCTAACCCGATGGCTTTCGAAAAGGAGCATCACAGCTGTCCTGCTTGTGCACCACAAACTGGGCTGAGCCCGTACAGACACAGCACTTGTGCTTTTGGGCAGGCATTTGCTGTCTGTGGGGAAGAAACAAACTGTTAAGGAGAAATGAGATGTTTGCCTTGGTCTCTGCCAGAAAAGCAGTGGAGGGCTCTGTCCCCAGGTGTCCTGGAGGCACCAAGAGGTCCCTACACGGGGACCACACCGGTGGGCAGGCGCTGCACTGCAGTAGCTACACCACTGGCTCAAAGCAGTGGGGTCTAAAACACAACCGTGTTGTGCCAGTTCCCATTGGGTCTGGACACTGCCCGCAAGGGCTTTGGCACAGGGTGTCTCATCACCTTGCTGTATTACAAAATGCCTCCATCTGCCTGGTGCTCCCTAGATACAGAAGCCTTAAGCTGCTCCTTTGTCCTTCCATTTGAAGGAGAGATCATTTTTTTTTTCTAGGTCATACAACAGATCAGGGGCACAGCAGGGTCAGGAAAGCAAAACCAAACCAAATGCAGGCTCAGATCCCTAGGAACAGACACAGCTTAGCTCAGGCAGTGCTGGGCACCTCACTGCAGCCTCAAGGTCTGAGAGCTTGTCACTCCCTTCCTCACCACTTGTCAGGTGAAAGCAGCATCCCCAAGATGAACAACTGGGACACCACAAAGCTTCCCACGGAGAAGGTCTGGCCGTGACTACCAGGCTGATTCGGCTTTGGAGCCCCAGATCTTCAGGACATCCATGTCTCAGGGCTCATGGTTAACAGTCAAGCTCTCGAGCTGCAGCCTGCTCTCCCAGCATCTGCTGGTCCATCCCTGGATCTTGCTAGGCGATCAGTGCCTCCTGTCTGGATGCTCTCCCTGCTCTACCCTGAGACAAGCCAACAACGTGGCCTTATTACTTAGCAGCAGACAGAGGAGAAAGGGTAATGCCACCGAGGAGCTGTTTGGGTTGGAGGCACACACCATCCAGCTCCGAGGCAGCTGAGTCCAGAGGTGCAGCCCTGCTGGCAGCAGTGCCAGGATCCCACAGCCTCCAGCCTCAAACCCTTGTGCTGGTCTAGCCAATGCCCCAGCCAGGGAAGCCGCAAACATCACTCAGGGCCACAGAGAGCCCTGCCCTGCCAGCATCCTTTGGTCCTTCTGGTTTCCTAGCCCTCAGCCACCATGGGAGGTAAGCTACACGTCAGGTAAGGACTTCAGCCCTTCCCTCCGGAGGCTGGAGATTAACTCTTGGCAAGAGGGATTTGCTACTCCTCTGAGCAAAGGTAAATCCTCTCACAGGAGGGCAAGGGAGGACAGAAGGCTCAGGTGCCACCAGACCTGCTGCTGAGGGGGGTGACCCGAGCGCCTGGCACTGGGGCTGTGAGCAGCCCTTCAACAAACACCACCCTGCTCCTGTCCCCAGAGGCTGGGTCTGGGTTGTCCCACACCTCCCAGAGCCACACTGCAGCCCAGGAGTTTTGCTCCTGGGGATCCTCAGCACATGGAGCACTTCAGGGCTACCCCTTCCATACGCAGACATTTATCCTCTGGGAGCCGGCGTCAAGAGCCAGGACTTGATGGCATTGGGGAAAGCAAAGGGGATGTTCAGACCAAAAACTCGCCCTCACCACTTTAGAAACCCATTGCCAGCACAAACTGCCCAGCACAGGGCCCCAACCACCTCACCAGACCTGGGGGTAGCCACAGTCCCACCCTAACACCCAAATCCTCTCCCAGGCATGAAGCAAACAGCAAGATTCAGTCCATTAAAGGAGTCACACGTGGTGTAAATCCCCAGGCGCGTCTGCCCGTCTCAGGCTGGTGTTGCCTGGCAGGGGCTCCTGCTGGTCCAAGTGGGTCCCAACCAACGATTCCCACCTCACATCTCCTGGAGCAGCAAGCTTCTGCCCCTCCAGGCTAACATCACCCTCTTCCTATACTGCTTCACAGGGTTGGCTTCTACAGAGAGCTGAGCAGCAGAGAGGGGCATCAGCAAGGTGACTCCATGGCACAAGAGCCACCAAGCACAGCCAGGATAGGCTGCAGGTACTGCTGATGCCCTGACCATCCTTTTCAGATGCCTCAACTACCACTGAGACTGAGGAGCAGACATGGAGCAAAGGGGACAGCGAGAGGAGGAAGCACGCGGTGCCTCAGGCAGTGCTTGGAAGTACTGAATCCATCCCCCTCATCCCTTGGCCATGACCCACAGGAGACACTCGCGCTGCCCCAGGGCTCAGGCTGGACTCCAGGCCACAGCATCCCTGCCTCTTCCTCTGCACACCCTCTCCATGGCTGCCCTGGCCCCCAGGAGCAATGCCAAAGGCACAAAATCAAGAGCTGGAGAAGCTTGGCTGCAGCTCCCCTCCAGGCAGGACCTCACCAACCCACCCCTGCCCACACCTCACACACAGATAATCCCTCACTCAGTTGCTTTAGAGAGAAGCAAAACATAAAACATTAAACATTTAAGGTGATAAGACTGAAGCCACTCATCAGCCTGAGGAGGGGGAAAGAGCAGCCAGACCTCGGGGTTTGGAGCACTAAAACCACCCTGGACCATGGTGATGGAGAAGGAGCAGCAGCCACCACGCTGCTTTCAGAATGGGTGCTCCCCCCACACTGTGCTATATATCAATTGCTTAATCACAGACCGAGGGATCCCAATCAGCTCCTAATTACCCTGCCAGAGCAGGCCTGCTCCTTGCAGCTGCTGATGAAGCAGATTGTGCTGATGGGAGGGCTGCCCCTCATCCTGTCGCCCCCAGCCCAACTGATGAGGGCTGGTGGCCAGGTCGGCTGCCTGCTGTCACCCTGTCACCCACAGTCCTGGGGGACCACGGGCAGGAACCTGGTGTCCCAGCACGCAGAGGTTGGGAAGCACCTATGGATCCCTCGTGTCTAATGCTATGTGCTGATGGCGTGTACCACAGCATCAGTGCTGCGGCTGGGATCCCACCAGTGATACGGGCTGGCTCGGGTCGGAACACGCTGACTCGATTCTGTCCTCGCCGGAGCAGTCCATGAGCTGTCCCTGTCCCTCAGAGCAAGAGGGACACGAGGGATAAGGCCCCTCCTGCAGGAGGGGCTTTGCTGGACCACAAGGCTGCGAGGGCAGATGGGAATGGCTCCAGCAGCACAGAAGGGGCACCAGATCCCAGAATCATTGGCCAGAAAAGCCATTGGAAGCAGCAGGAGCCACACAGAGGCACTGCACGTGCTCCAGGAACCACCAGCTCCCCTCTCAGGGACGCTGAGATGGTCCTCTCATACATGAGCTACGCTTTTTTGCTGTGTGTGTGAGGTCTGTTTGCATTTAATTATCAAACTGCAAAGTATTTACATCAACATCAGGGTTTCAGAACATCTCCACCCACCACCACCCACAAAGTTGGGCCTTTTTATAGGGGATTTTTTTCCAAAATTTTATTATTACCAAAAAAAAAAAAAGCTAAATATTTTATGTAGACACCAAAAAAGGGGGGGGGTGGGGAATGGGAGCTGGGGAGAGAGACACAGACCCACATGTTGTCTGCATAGTTGGTTGGAGATCTTACAAAACACTGCTTAAAAAACTGCTGTCAGCAGAGGACAGTAACTTGCAGGAAGGACATTACTGACCCCGGGAACCAAAGAGCATCCTCACTTTGGGGCTCCCCTCTGGAGTTTATGGGCTTACAAAAGAAAGTGGCAGACAACAATGGTGATGGAGCAGAGGCCCTCGGTCCCTGCAGCCTCTGGGTCGTGCTGGCTGCAGCGCTGAGGCCGGAGGTGCCGGGTCCCACAGAAGCAGGGATGGACACACGGACATGCAGACACACAGCCCCAGCCTCGCTCAGCAGGGCTCCTCCAGGAGCACTCCGCTGTCTTCGGCCTCAGCACATCTCCTTCGTCAGAGCTGGCCAAAAGCCACGAGGAATTAAACCAGCCTGGGGTGTTCCTTGGGCCAAGGCTGCGCGCCTGCCCTGCCGCTTGCTGGGGAGAGCCAGAGAATGAACCCATGGGGCTCAGCCCGCTCCCACCCCGCTGCGCGTGTGCTGCAGACAACCAAAGGCCAAACCGAACATGGGCATTTGCCTTCTCTCTCCCCAGCTTCTGGGTCCAATCTGGCTTCTGCACGTCAGCTTTAAGAGGTTTCTCCCGGTGATGGGGATTCTGCGTCGCTCAGGCAGAGCTATGGCACAGCCACCCCTTGGGAAGGGGCTTCTCTGGCAGCGCGGATGGGGATGCAGCAGCCGCCTGTCCCAGGGATGCAAACATGAAAAGACCCAGAACATCTTGGTTTGAAGGGTCCCTACCCAAATGCAGGCACAGCAAAGCTGTGCGAAGTGCAGGGAGAAAAAGCTCCAGGTCCCCAAATGACTGAAAACCAAAAATCCATTCAACCAGTCACTGTTCTCCAAGCCAGTAGGATCTCTCCATCCTGCTGTGGAGTCTGCTCAAACTGATTTTGAAGGTTTTACTCATTAAAAAGGAGCTACCAACCAACCCAATGAGCACTTGGTTCATAAACAAGTGGCCAGCGAGCTGTGGGAGCAGTGGTGTGCCTGGGTCCTGCTCTGGTGCAAGTTTGGGAGGCAGTTTTGGTCACCCCCATGCCCATGCTCAGCTGTCATGGGACACTGGCACTGCAGCAAGGGCTGATGAGAGGTGGTTTGGGATTTGCTGCCTGCAAGGAGGCTGTGCTGGAGGGAAACCCCATCCCACAAGTAATGGGGAGGTGAAGAAAGCCCAAGGACCAAGAGGTAGGTAAAGCTGCTGGCTTCCCTTCCCGGGTCCTTCACACCAGTGCATGCCATCACCTCCTCCAGTCCCCATCCCACCCCTGGTGCAGGAGAGCATCCAAACAGCCCCCAGCCTGTTTCTGAGCCAGGACACCCAGGACCCAAGAGGTGATGGAGCAAAGCCTTGTGAACCACCACGGCGAAGGGTTTCCCACTGGGAAGAGCCACAGGAGAAGGGAAGAAGCAACACATGCAACGAAGTCAATGTCTGGGAGGGTGCAGGGACCGCTCGGGGGCTATGTACAAGCAGGCGCTGGACAGAAGAGTGGAGGGGCTGGTACCACCCCACTGGGGTTCAGCCCCATGGGATGTGGGGGGAACAAAACTGAGCATGGTGAGCCACCCACCACTGAAACAGGGCTGAGGCCCTTGGGAACAAGCAGGGGGGAGATGAGGACGTAAATGGCACAGCACAGCATTCCCCAGGGCTCTCCTCCAGGATGGCAGCCCATGGCCAAGGATGCTCCACTGCATGGGGACCGCAGCGCAGTGGCTGAGATGTGAAGGGTAGAGGGAAGGCAGCTAAAAACATACAGGGTGGACAAAAGCATCTGTGAAAGATGAGTATTTCCCCAAAACACTCACACCCTGAAGAGCCACATGTGCCATGCACCCAAGCCTGTGGTGGCACCGGACCTGGTGACAGGGCCAGCCCGGGGGATGCTGCTGGTGGCAGAGCTGGGGAGGGCGGCTGGGGGGGCTGTGGTCAACTTCCCAGGGGCGGCTGGAAGACCAGGAATGCTCGGTGGGATAAAGTGCCGCCAGGGTGACAGGGTTGGCCGAGGGCTCTGCTGGCAGCCCCCGGTGCTGCTCCCATGAGAAACATGCAGGTCCCCTGAGGGAACAGACGCAGCTGGAAGATGTGAACATGCACCCCGGTGCTCCCATGGGATGGTGTTGGTCACTGGAGCCATAAGCAGCCGTATTTCATAATCCCAGTGCCAGAGGGATGCCAGAGGACCAGGGACCATCAGCGTTCCGCTGCCACCCAACATCAGTGCATCACCCCATCCAAACCAGCCCAGGGTTGTGCCTTCCCCATGGTGAAACGTCCCTGCCAGTGCTCTCAGGAGAACCAGAGCCAAGGATGGGGGTGCTGGGGTGGGTGAAGGGGCAGGGAAAATTGTGCTGATTTAAAAACAGGGCTCAAGAGATCAGGGCCATGTGTCCGAGGTGGGGTGATGCTGCCCCCCAGTTCCTCCAGGCTCACCCCAGAGCTGCTGGGGAGGGAAAAGGTCTCCCGAAAGCCAAGTTTCTCATCAAGAGATGCTCCATTGGCCCTCCGAGCCGGCTCTGCCGGCACCCACAGGCTCCTCTCGCCAGCGGGACGGCGCCGCTTTGTTCAACGCGGGCCAGAAGTCTCAATGAGCGATGGGGACACCCAGAACCTCACCCTGGCCGCATCCGGACACGATGCCCCATCCCGCCTCAGGGCTGCTCCCCTTTGCTGGGGAGGCCAGGCCCGGCGCCCCCCGGCGAGGATGGCAGCGCCCATGGTGCCAGGAGGAGCTCCAGGTCTATAGGTTCTCGCCAGGCTGGTACTGGGGCTCTGTCGAGGTGAAGTAGTCCTCCAGGAAAGCCTGCAGGTACTCGAAGGTGGGACGCTCCTCCGGGTCCTTCCGCCAGCACTGGCACATGAGGTCATGCAGGGACTCGGGGCACTCGGGCGGGCAGGGCATGCGGTACCCCCGCTCTACCTGGTCCAGCACCTCCCGGTTCACCATCCCTGCGTGCGGCCAGAGGAGATACGGCATTGATTAAAGCCAGGCCAGATCCTGCACCACACCTTTTCCAGAGGGAATGAGCCTTATGAGTAACCCTGGTGAGCCCCCAGCCCAAGAGCGCTCATCCCTGCCAGACCATCGCCTTGCTTGAGGATTACAGCGGGACAGGGCGGCTGTGACCCTGCTCACCCTGCCCCAGCAGAGCAGGATGTGACCTGGGCAGGAGCAGCTCACCCCAGAGCCCACCATCCCTGCCCAAGGTGCAGGAGAAACATCGCACCGGTTCACTCGTCTGCAAAGGTGTCTCTGGAGCCACCGAGTGCTGGGGGCAAGAGCTGCAGCACTGCAATGGGGATGGGACTTCCACCGGCAGCTACGAGCCCTCACCTGGGTATGGCACTCTGCCCTTGGTCGTCAGCTCAGTCAAGAGGATGCCAAAGGACCACACATCTGACTTGATGGTAAACCTGCCATACAGAGCAGCTTCGGGGGCTGTCCACTTGATGGGGAACTTGGCACCTGCAGGGGAGGCAGTGAGGGGCTGCAACCAGGGCCACGTGTCGCATCGAGATGCAACACACGGCCCCGGGGAGCAGAGAGCAGTGCCGGTACCCGCGGGGAGCGCAGGGCACGCACCTTGCCGAGCAGTGTACTCGTTGTCCTCGATGAGCCGCGCCAAGCCGAAGTCGGCCACTTTGCACACCAGGTTCTCCCCCACGAGGATGTTGGCTGCCCGCAGGTCCCGGTGGACATAGTTCATCCTCTCCACGTAGGCCATGCCAGATGCGATCTGTGGGGACCAACACATGGGGCACCGAGGCTGGGGGGTGACACAAGGATCCCTGGGGAGCGGCTCTGCCGCAGGACCCCTCCTCGGGTGTGGGAACAACTGACTGCGCAGGAAAACCCACACGGATACAGGTTCACAGCAACAGGAACAGGCAAAAGGACGGTCCCTGCCTGCAGCCTGGCTCTGGGGTGAGCACCCATTGGGGATGGTAGAGACCACCCCAGGGAGGCTGCAGAGCCCCTCAGCACCCAACAGGGCACAGCCATGGCAGCCCAGCGAGGCGCCTGGGCAGGCAGTGCCTTTGGCAGGGGATGCAGAAGGCCTGGGGGTGCACAAACCCACCTGAGCTGCCATATCCACGAGCTGGGGCAGCCGCAGGTACTTGCCCATCTCACCCTTCAGGAAGTCCAGGAGGCTCCCTGTGAGGAAGATCACAGTCACAGCAGTCCAGAGGAGCGGAGGACCTCAGCCTCCCCCGGCATCCCTCCTGCACTCACCCTTGCTCATGTACTCAGTGACAATGTAAATGGGCTCCTCTGAAACCACGGCGTAGAGCTGAACCAGCTTCTCGTGCCGGAGCTTCTTCATGACCTGGGCTTCCTGCAGGAAGGCCTCCGGGGACATGGTGCCGGGCTTCAGCGTCTTGATTGCCACCCGGGTGGTGCCGTTCCAGGTCCCTGTGGCACAGGACATGTGTATGGGGCGGGGGGCCCGTTCCTCACCTGCTCCCCAACCCCACTGCAGGCTCTGAGCACCTGGGGAGAGGATGCGGTGGTGACACAGGGGACAGTGGGGTGGGAATGGTCCTTACCCATCCACACCTCTCCGAAGCAGCCCTGTCCCAGCTTGACCTCCAGCCGCAGCGATTCCCGGGGGATTTCCCAGGCATCCTTGGCAAGGCCTTGGGTCTGGGGCTTGGAAGTGGGGCAGACATTGGTGAGACGATGGCACAAGCCGTCAGCATGTTCTAGCACAGGAGGGGACAACACCAGGGTGACACTTGGGCATTTAGGCACATGACGTCTTTCCCCCACATCTTCCCTGTGAAGCACCTCAAAGACCCACACCCAAACCCTCCTCCCTAAAACCCACCCAGCTTTTCACCAGCATCCCTCCCAACTGGTTTGGTGTCCCTCAACCCCATACTGGCTTCCCAGCAGCACGTATCCTGCAGTGAGGGCAGGCACAGCACCCAGGGCGTCCCCCAGACCCCACGGGGACCTCAAGTGACCACCCACTGGAGTAATAGGCCACGAGCTGCTGCAGGCTGTTGAACTGGGTGCGGGAGGTGATGTAGAATCCGCCACTGTCCAGCTTGCGGATCTTGTAGTGCTTCACGTTGAGCCCTTTGGCGTTGTCGAAGTCGGAGACAGAGAGGCAATAGGCACCTGCGGGCAGGACCGAGGGGCTGGGGGGATGCACCGCAGATGGGTGCCCCCCATGGGGTCCCAGCAGGGGGTGGGTGCAGGGGGCAGGACCGGGCATGCAGGCTGCTGCTTCCCCCCAAAAGCAGAGGATAGGGAGCAGCTCCTCATGCCAGGGAGGGGTGGCACATACCCCGGCTACAGCCACACCATGCAATCACAAGCTTGCCCCCTGCACAGCAGCTCTGCCAAGCCTTGCCCCCAGCCAGGCTGGCACAGAGACGAGGGTCTCCTGGAGACCCCCGCTGCAGAAGGGGGTGGCTGTTGTGTCGGTCACTTGGGCACAGGTGATCCCCACTGCTCCTCCAGCATCCCCAGGGACCATGCTAACAAGAAGCATCATCCCTTCCAGCCCCCCGCAGGTGCCCCTCACCAGCGCACAGCACCACGGATGCTTCCCCCACAAGGAACGCTGCTCCTGGCTGGGACCTGCTCCCAGAGGAACCAGCACACAGGGATGAAGCGCGTCCCCCATGCTGGCACCAAGGAAGAGACCCCACTGGGTCTGGGGGGCCCAGCAGGAGGGTGAGCAGCTCCCAGGGCACAGAGATGAACGCGGCTCTGATAGCAATGAGGGGACATGGAAGCAGGGGACAGGACCAGGCCGGGGGCAGCTGCTGACCCACAACCCTAACATCTCAGAGGGGAGCCAAGGGACCGAGGGGCCCAACTCCCTCCTCCACAAATCCCACCACTGGCATCGCTTCGGCAGCTTGTCCCTCCTCTGGCCACAGGAGAGCAACACTGCACTCCACAAGCAACAGAAAGGAAGATTTATGCCACTGCTTGAATGAGCTGTTTCCACCAGGTTAAAATAAACAGTGGCAAGCTCAAGGCATCAAAACAGAAAGGAACATCAAGGAGCTTTTCCCAAAGGTGCCTTTTGGAGGCAGCTAAACCACGTGTGCAGGTAAGAAACAGCATCCCCAGGCAGTCGAACCATGAAGATCACAACTTGCACTTCTGGGGAACAGAAAACAGCTATGAAGAATCATTAGACCTGAAAGAAGGTCCTAAACATTCAGCAGTATCTCTGCCTGGCTGCCCAGGAAGCACATACCCAAGATTTTGCCACTGGGGACCAGGAAAAAACAAAACCACCTACTTGGGGGTGTAAAAACCACCTCCAAACCCCAAAATCAAACCACCCCACCAAACCCCAGGAAAAACAGCATCCTGCTGCTGATGCCGTCTGCAAGGTTCAACTCTTTTCTCCTCCATCTCTGTGCGCTTCTGACCTGGGACTATGCAGTGACCGCGTGGATGTCGGTCTCTGTGTGGTGCCCCCCATGCCCTGGAGAGGGGCTCCCTGGGCTGCTCCTCCCCATCCCCGCTCACCTTTCGTGGTCTCGCTCTCCCGCACTAGGAAAGTCCCTCGGGGGTTTTCGGGGTTCAGCAGCAGCCGCTCGGACTCGCGGCGCGTGATCTTCCCAAAGTACCACCTGCGAGAGCAAGGCAATGGCTCAGCCCCGGCATCACCCACCTGCCCATCGCCTGCCCAACAGCAGGCTCAGCCCTGGCATCCCCACTGCACACTGCAGAGACCACAGCCTGTGTCTCTGGGCTCTGGCTACGGGCACCATGGTGTACCGTGGCGGGTACCGTACTGTGGGGCACCATGCATCAACCAAGGAACGACCTGCACCGCACAGCATGGAACACCCGAACTCCCAAAGCCCCCCCAAAGGAGGGGCTCCAGGGACCCCTGAAGCCCCCCGGGCTCTTGCTGGGGGAATGCTACGCTGCTGCCTGGGGATGTGTAAGGGTGCCCAGAGGAGCTGTGGCTGCCCCATCCCTGGCAGCGCTCAAGGCCAGGTTGGACACAGGGGCACAGAGCACCCTGCTCTATGGAAGGTGTCCCTGCCCGTGGCAGGGGTTGGAGCTGGAGGAGCTTTAAGATCCTTTCAACCCAAACCATTCTCTGATTCTACGGCATAGCTGTCACCTGCTCTGGGACTTCGGGCCGCTGCCTGCTCTCCCTGTGTGACAGCCACCTCTGTGCTCAGCCTGATGTGCACAGGCAGCATCCTCACGCACAGACGTGTGTCCATGCAGAAGAGTATAAACCAGACCAAAGCATAACAGGTCCACCACGGCCCCTGCCATGCCACTGCTCACCCCTCCACCACGCGAGCTCACCGCACCTCTCTGCTATGGGCCTTAGAGAGAGGCTGGAAAACATTTCAAGGGGTTTGCAAATTCAAAGCAGGTAAAAATAACACAAAGGAAGAACCCAGGAGAGGGGCGGGGGGGGGAGGAGGAGCGCTCAGGGTGCGTTTGCTATCGCTTGTCTTTAAACTCTCTAAAAGATGGCAATTACTCTTCAGCCTGGATGGAGTCTGAGGGCGCGACATAGTTACTGGGGATGTAGCCCGTCTGTCCTGTAGTGAGGGAATGAGCCAGCCACCAGTCACCTTCCCTGCAAGAGAACCAAAACACACTCAGTGTGAAGCCAGGAGCCACCCTGGCCAGCCCCGCAGCCCCCAGGCCCTGGCCAGGGAAGCTCCTCCTGCCAGCCCCTGCCTATGGCTCCATGTGGACAAGCTCTCGGTATTGGGACCACCCATCCGCATATGGGATGCTTTAAACTTAAATCAGGCAGGGCAGCCAGTGAGCCAAAATACCTCTGGAGCCACCTGAATGCCAAAGGGTCTGGCTGGAGGTTGAGAAGCACTGGGGATCCAAGGCAGCAACAGGCAAGGGGAGGAAGGGGCAATGGGAAAAGCAACAGAATGATGGCAGTAGTTAGAAAAAGCACCAGGAAACCCCAAGTTTGTTAAGCACAGGCTGCAGAAAAGCAAGAGATGGGGCAGAGGTCTGAGCAGGCGGGTGAGACCTGCCCTGCAGTGGTGCCCAGTGTGGATGCAGTGAGCTCCATCCCGCTCGGGTCCCCCTGCACGGCTGCAGCCCCTGACCACGAGCTGCACTCGCACAGCCACGAGTCCTGAGCACAGCTCTGCCCTGCAGGAGCCCCTCTGCCATCTCCAACACCCGGGGCTGACCCATCACCCCTCCTGCCACAGGCACAACAGCCCCAGGCACGTCCCCAGGAGCTGGCAGGGCGCGGGAGCCTTCCCACTGCTCTGCCCTCCTCCCTGCAGGATCCTGCACAGGACAGGGCAGGAAAGGACAATAAATAAAGAACAACAGGACAGCAGGAGGTGGCTTCCCCTTCCCCACAGCCAGCAGAGCTTCCTCCCACCACCTGCATCTGCTCACCCATCAAAGACAGAGTCAGTTTATCCTGACCAGGAGGGAGACGAGGCTACAGGAAAACTGCCTTTGTGGGAACAGCACCACAAGGATGCAAGAACTTGGCAGGACAACATCCACAAACTCTCCACAGAAAAGCCTTAATGACCTTTATCACTGCTAAACCACTCAGCAAATCCCACATCCAGACCTACCCCTGGCCCTTGCAGATGTGTAAAACCTCCATCCTTGCTCCACACACACAGCTTGTGACTTTTGCTCGTCCCAACTAAACCAGTGATGCTTTGGAGTGAATGGGAGAAGCTGAACACAGCTCCTAGCTCCCTATGAGCGTGTCAAGGTGAGGAAAGCGAGGACCCTCTGGGCATCATCTCCTGCCCAGAGACCTGGGCTCTGGTGCCATCCCAGAGACCACTCCCAGCCTTGCAGTAGCCCCAGATGGTGTTTAAGCTTCTTCCAGCCCCAGCACATCTTGTGGCAGGTAGTTTGGGCTCCGCAGCCACAGCTGCTGCCCCAGCCACCTTTCCTGAGGTGGCTCCAAAGGGGACAGGAGGCTGCTTGTGCTCCTTTCCCACGGGACCAGAGAAAACAGCTTTTGCCTTGTGGCTTTATTCCAGCTTGGGCTGCAGGCTGGGAACTCAGCAAACATAAACTGTTCCAAAAATGTCTCAGCAGGGAAAGAAAATAAATCATCATCATCATCATCATCATCAAAACAAAGCATTTCAACAATTCCCTGCACAATCTTACCCAAAATACCCCACCGCATCCCTGCTGGCTGCCAGCTGGGTGGGAGGAGACCTCCTTCCATTGGGAATACTACCATGAGAGCCTTTCTGCCCGGGGGGGTGTATGGATTCAGCCCATCCAGAAGGCTGAGGGAGGGTCACTGCAGACAGCCTGAGCTCTGCTGGATTGCTGCAGTGACACGGAGGCTTCTCCTCTCCCTCTGCACAAGCCCAGCCCTGTCAGAGCATCCAAAACCTGCAGCCTCCCTGCAAAGCTGCTGGTGGCCAGTCATGGCATGGGCTCCTGCAGCCCTTCCCAGGCTGACCCCAAGCATCTTCCGACACCCCCAGAGCACCCACTGTGCCCTGCCATGGAGCCCAGAGGAAGGGGACATCCATCCCATGCCTCCCATTTGCTGTCCCCAAAGTGTGGCAGCCGGAGCAGCTCCCGGCCCATCCCCAGGCACGCAGCGAGAAGAGACATTTACTCCTCTGAGCACTGCAGCAACTGCACAGCTTCCTGCACCGCCTCTCTGCCTGTGGACATCCCACCCGCACAACCATAGCAGACACCAGGGAGGTCAGCAACCAGAGCTGCACTTCCACTCATGGGCTGCACTGCCAAAGACAGCCCCTTTGCTCCCAGAACCATTACACCCCGACCCTTCCCTATGACTGAGCCTTTGACAAACAGTAGCAGAGAAAAAAGGATGGAAACCCCATAAGTGGTAGAAGGCAAAAAGAAAAAAACACTCCTATATGGGCCCAATCTGGACCCCCAATGGGCAGAGCTCACTTTGCAACAGCCCAAACCAGAACCCAAGCCTGGGGCTAATACACTGCTGAGGCTATGAAAGAGAAACACACCAAACCCCCAAAATCCAGGCTTTTCTTGAAGGTTTGAAGCCCTGCACATCCTGGACTGCATGGATTAAATGAATCACCATTAATAAACAGCACTGGAACAAGGAGAACAAGGATCAGACTGAAAACATGTTTGTGCAACACTGCCCAACCACTGCAGCAGAAATATCACCCCCGGGATGTTCCCTCGGCTTTCCACCCTTTGACCGTGCAGAGCTGGTTTGGATGCCCAGGTTGGAAGGAAGCAGTGGAGGGGCCAGCAGGAGCTGCAGATCCCATAGACCTGACCCTGGCTCCTCCTGCCAGGTTCCAGACCGTGTATGCCATGTGTCAGGACTGAGCACACATGGGTTTAACACAGGATCAGGTTAGGAGCATCTTCCAGCCCTGCTCTACAAAGCAAGTGACGGGTGTGCTGCTACAACCAGGACGGAGCGGGAGCCAGATCCCTAAGGAAGTGCTTAAGTCCCCTGAGCCACCCACAAAAAATCAAAGGAACATTTAAAAATGCAAAAATAAAAGGAGAAAAGGCCAGGAAGGAGCAGAGAGCCAACTGGAAAGGGACTGCAGTGGGGTGCCAGGAGCAGGCAAGGAAAGCAGGCCGGGTTCAGAGCTCCTGGACACAGGGCTGGATAGAGCAGCTCCCTGGCACGGGAAGGGGCTCCCTGCTCTGCCCCGTCACTCAGGGGGTCAAACCCAACTGACCACAAAGCCATTGGGCAACCATCTCCTCCCAGTCCCGCCCCACCCAACCTTGCCCTATGGGCAGCAGAAGGGCTTTTGGCATCTAAGGTTGCTAACAATAATAATAGTAATAATCTGCAATACACACCTGACATCCACTTTTCTCCTAAACGACAGCATGGCACAGAGGAGAGAAAAGAGAGTCAAGAGAGAGGCTGAGATTGGAGACACCATGCAAGCACAGGGGAAAGCACCCACAAAGCTGAGAAGTGCACAAGCAAAGGAGAGGGAGCTGAGCACTGATGGGGACACGATACCGTGGGGACATGGCTCTGCACTGGAGGGCACGGACTGCGCAGCAAGCAGAGGAGGTGGCTTGGTGACAAGGCTGCAAGGCAACAGTGACCAGCAGCAGGGCTGGGAGGACGTGGGAGCAGGCGAATGATCGCCTCCAGCACCAGCATCCTAGGACGAGTCACTGCATCCATGTTTCAGCACATCCCTCTTTGAGCACCCATCCCTGCGGAGGGCTGGGGCTGGGCTCGGGGCTCCGCAGGAGTGGGGAAGGTGGCAGCTTATCCATGCGGGCTCAGCTGCAGGGACAGGGACGGGGACACTCACGTGTTGTTGACGATCTGCAGACGCTCTCCCTTCTTGAAGGACAAATCCGTTTCAGTCCGGGACTCGTAGTCATAGAGGGCCACGAAGGTGGTGACTCCACCTGCGACACAGAGTACTCAGGTTGGGCACAGCCACCGGACCCTCCTCTCCCACCAGGCGGTAAGGCACAGATCTGCCCCCACCCCCCGGCTCAAAAGGACCCCATCATCACAAGAAGAAGCTGGAATCAGACCCACAAAGACCCAACTGAGACCCCCCCCACCGAGCCTCAGCCCACACCAACCCGCCAGCGCCCCGGCACGCTGCGGCGACGTGACCGTGTCGGAGGTGTTGAAGCCTCCAAAGAGCTTGGACTCGGCAGCCATGGTCCCGAAGGAGCGGCTGGGGGTGCGATGGGCATCGGGAGCAGCCGCCTTGCTGGGGGTCTGTGAAGCTGGGTAGCCCCCATGGTGGGCATTGTCGGTGGGCTCCAGGCTGCGCCGACGCTGGCTGGGGTCCTTGGGCTTGCTCTTGCTGCTCCCCATGGTCCCGGGCTGGAGGAGACGGACATGCAGAAGACTACTATTTATTATTATTATTATTATTATTATTATTATTATTATTATTATTATTGTTGTTGTTGTTGTTGTTGTTGTTGTTGTTGTTATTAAGAAGTTGAGAAGTTGCTTCCCAGGACTTGTGAGACAGACACTCGCGCACTAGGAAACAAAACAACCTCTGGAGCCTGTTCAAGCACCAGCTGCCAGGCAGTCTGGCCATCCTGCCCTTGCCCTGGGATAGCATCGCCCCTCATTAACACCAAGCCACCTCCTGCGTGGCCACAGCAGCCAGGAAAACACTGGGAGCAGAGAGGGAAGCATGCTTAGCTCCGGGAGTGCGGAGCAAGGATGCTGAGTGTGGAGCATGGACTGGTGCTTGGGAGCATGGCTGCTCCAGGGCCAGGCACCTGCCATGGGATGTAACTCAGCATCCCATACAGCCACCCTTCCTCCTTCACAAGGGCTTCTACCAGGGAATGGATGGGAGAAGACAAAACCCAGGCAAATATTCATGAGTTTGGATTACTCCGACTGCAGATATTTGGAGAACCCACAGCTGCATCACTCTGCTTGCTCAGGACGGGGATTTAAATGCTGAGGATGTCCCTGTGAAGTCCAAAACATGAAGCAAATGGGATAAAAGTTGAAATCAGGAGCAGTTTCAGGCAGTTAGCAGCTGGGATCTTGTCTTTATATATAGATATGCCTTCCTTTCCACTCAAGATCACGCTCTATAAATACCTTCAAGGTAATGATATAAATGAAGGAAGGGAATTATTTGCAGTCTCCAAAGATGGCAGGATACCCAGCAGTGTCCTGAAGCTATGGAAGGAAATATTTATGCTACATCACGCATGGCAGGAGGGAAAAGGGAGGTGGAGACAACCAAGGAGGAAAATATCTCCAGTAAGAGCAAACAAGCAGGGAAGGAATGGAGGAGGCACCGCTGCCTGCAGGGTGCAGATCTGGATGCGATGCAGCCACCAATGAGGCTCTGCCAAGGGCTCGGCCTCACCCAACAGATGGTTTTTCTAAGCCAGCTTTTGACAGATGCTTCAGCTGAGCCCCCATGAGTGGGGCCGAGGCCACGGGGCAGCTCCAGCAGCCTCCACAGCACTGGCAGCGGTGGGGCAAAGCCCCCCAGTTCCTGCTGTGGGGAAGCTTAGGGGTACCAGGCACAAGCTCTGCTCCCCTCCCGGCTCCCTTCCCCATGGCGAGGGCTTTGCTGGGCAATCAGGGCTTATTTCCCAAAAAACCCAACCTCCATGTGCTGTTTTCCAGCCCCCAGATTGCACAGGGGACCAGCAGCATCCCCTGTCCCGCTTCCACACAGGTTTGCTTCACCTGCTGCCACACTGGTGGTTGGGATCAGACCTTGCCAGGGTTTGGGAATCAGAACAAAGTGATTTTTCAGGCTGGGTATGGCTACAGCAGCCACTCCAAAGGGGAGTGGAGCCATCCTTCCTCTTATGCACGCAGGCAACAAGGAGGCACCAATGCCTCTATCTGCCATGGGACATGGCCCACACATATCTGTGCTGGGCTCTGGGGACCTCAGAGCAAAGGGAAGGTCAAATATAAGCTTTATGCTTGCAAATCGTCACTGCCGGCAATCCAGAGACAGATCCCACGGCAAAGAGGAAGAGTCTGTCCTCTAAATAAACACTCTTTTAAAAGCCTGGTGCAGAAGATGCTAAAGCAGAACTGCAGGAGAAAAGCAGGACCTTAGAAACAAGGAGGAAAAGCCCCCATTGGTAAGGAAAGTGATCCTCCCCACCCCTTTGCTCACCTCCACCCTGGGCTCTGGTACCTCCTGGTGCTCCCAGGATGCGTGGGGCGGAAAGCGGGACACGGCGCGGCTGTGACCGTGCAGCTTGTGACTGCCCACGCGACCGTGAGCAAAGGGCAGAGCTGCTCAGAGTTTCCCCTGGAAGCAGCACTTCCCCAGGCAGGAAAACACCCAGCCCGGGCAGCGGATTTAGCAGCGCTTCAGGGACACGAGCGTCCCCTGAGCCCACCCCGCGGGGCTGCGGCCTGGGCAAGCATCCGATTTACCAGCATCATGACACAAATCAAGAGTACAAAATAGTCCTTATAAGCGATTAGCCAGGAGCAGAGCACAGGAAAGGCACAGTGGATCCCCCAGGCACTTTCCCAATGTCCCCAAAGGTAGAGGGGGTTCTCCTTACACACTCGTTAGCCTGCAGGCATAGAACATGCATCCTTCAGGCATATCCTGGTCAGGGACATCACAGACAGCGAGTTCATCCCCCCTTGCACAGTGGCTTTGGGAAGGGAGAGATCTCCATACACAACACAAGCTCCCAGCTTGTGCCTGGGTGAAGACCATCCTTTGCAAGGGCTTTGCTGGGTCTGTGCTGGACACCAAATTCAGCCCCTTGGGCTTTGGCTGCAGGAGCCCAAGATGGGAGATGAGGAGGAGGCACAAGCCCAGGGTCCTCTGGGGAAGGGGCTACACAGCAGCGATCCCTGCTCTGAGCTCTCCTGTTCACAAACACCTGCACACACTTGCTTCAGTCTGGCTAGTGCACAACATAGGCTGGCAACCCCAAAACGTGCCTAGAGGCCCTGGCAGCCTCGCGTTATCCCTGCTCTGAGCCCCAGGGAACTCAGGCAGTGTGACCATGTAGCTTCAGCCCCGCAGCTGCCTCGGGGAGAACATTCCCAGCCTTCACCCAGGGAACAGTGGGGGGGCCCAGAACCCCCCTGCAGCCCCCACATCGCTGCGCTGGCAGCCGGGGAGGAAAGGGTGCAAATATCTCCTGGAGGACTCAGGGGGCTGTGCAACAGCCTGGCAGAGGAGTTACCAAAGACAGCAGGAATGTGCTGTGCACTCAGATCCCGGGGCGGGGGGGAGCTCCAGAGAGAGACCCCTCTGTCTCCTGCAGAGCTGGCAATGAGACCCCCAGAGCCAAGGGGCAGAGAAGGAAGTGAGTGAACCCATTGCTTGGTATGGCAGCTCCCAGCACACCCCAGCAGCATCGCCAGGAGCTGTGGGACTGCAAAAGACACCGAGCGCCAGCGGCGCCACTGTATTTACGTCTAATGTAGGGTATTTCTATGTGTAACAGGCTGCAGGCATGCTCAGAGCCGCCTGCACATGGCCAGGGCAGCTCAGCCGATGCCTGGTGGGATACTTCCCTGCTCCAATGCTTTTCACAGCCAACAGTGGTGGGACGGGGGGGTCAGCATCGCTCCCGTCTCGGCCGGTGCCGCGGCTGTCAGCAGGGCTTCCCCTCGCTTGTGTGGAGACACGCTGGAGCTCAGCCAGCATTCCCGGCGCTCGCCTCTGACTGATGCGAGGCGGCGGAGGGAGCAGCGTTCCTGCGGCGGGGATTAGCATCCCGGGCACGTCGCAGCCTGCAGGAACTCCCCTGCTTTCCCCTCCAGGGGTCAGCGACAGCGGCAAAGCACAAACCACCGCGGTGCTGAGTTGTGAGGCCTCAGCTCTGTCCCCCCACTCTGTTGGGAGCTCCGAGGGATGGGAAGGACGAAGGGAGGGTTGTGCCACCCAGCACCCGAAGGGACTGTTGCAGAGCACCCGGTACCTCAGACCGGAGCCCCCCACAGAGGGTGGGGAGGGTTTCCCTCGTCCTAGGTGGGCTCATTTAGGAAAGCAGCCCGGTCCCCCCCTTCCCGGGCCGTCGGAGGTGTCTTACCAGCGCTTCCCGGCTACAGCCTCGCCGCGGGCTGGGGAGGGGCCGCCGGCAAAGTCAGCTCAGCTCCCGCTGCAGCCTGCGAGACAGAGGGGACGTCAGCGCCCGCAGCGCCCGCCGCCCTCTCCCCCCGCGCCACGGTCTGGTGCCCAGGGCTCCCGCCGCCTTCCTCCTCCTCCTCCTCCTCGCCATCCCTCCAGCGCGGGGCCGGCAGCTCGCACCACCGCGCTCTGATCTCTCATGTGTGAAGAGGGGACAATTCTCTGCTCCACTTCATCAAACCCACCCGAGGATGGGAGAGGAGGCGGCTGGAGCCACCCCGAGCGATGCCCTGGGGTGAGAGGGGAGCACAAGGCACTCCTGGACCACCGAGGGGTTTTCGAGGGGCTAAGTGAAGCCGGTTCCTCTGGACACACCAGCATCCCCATCCCTGGCTCTCCGGACAGTCAGGACCGGAGGCAGAGAGGATCGGCCACCAACTGGGGACCTTGTCCCCAGGGATGAGGGTCACCTTCTCCATCCCCAAGAACACACACAGATGCTACAGCAGGAACCATGCAGCCCGTGCTGCTCAAGCCCTGACTCAGCCAGAAAAGCACGTTTTAACCGATTCTTTCGAAAAGGACAGTTTTGTGCCACAAAGCGTGTGATGGGGGGGACGCTTCGCAGCAGCAGTGGCTCAGGGCAGAGATTCAGGTAGAAAGCAGGGCAGGGAAGTGCCAGGGTAGTCACTCATCTGGCTCTGCCATCCCCTCCCAGCCCCCAGATCCTACAGGAACTGCCCCTTCTCCCTGCTATTCTACCAACAGCAAGATCTTTCCAGCCCCTGTGGCACCCCCAGCTTCACATCCCCAAGCAGCATCCCACAGGCTCCTGTCCCAGCTGAAGCCCAGGTTTCACATCTCACCCAGGGGGAACATCCCAGACGGATGGGGACAGGGCAGGCAGGTTTTTGCTGCCCTGCCATCTAACCCTGCTGGGAGCAAGCCTGGAAGCAAGAGCAGCAGCAGCCTCCTGCCTTCACGCATGGGCCATCAACCTTGAAGGCATAGCGAGGACAGGGCTCACCCAGAGACAGCAGCAAAGGAGAAGGAGCTGCTGTTTCCCCAGCACGGACAGCTGCCATCGCTGCCTCCCCGGCCCCAACCCAACCTGCTCAGCCTGTGCATTACCCAGATCACAGCACACAGCCCCAAAGCACACACCCCGGGCCTGTTGTTATGCTGCAAACACTGTGGAGTGATGGTGGAAACCACCAAGCAAACCTCCGTGGGGTCAGCATCATGTCAGGCAGCCCCTCTCATCCCTCTCGCTGGGTGGGTGCTTGGGGTGGTGGCTGTCACACAGAGGATGTGCCACACCACAGGTTTATTTTGATGAGCTCCCCCTGCCCCCTGCTAATAAGTTTTGTCACTATTTTTGGTGCATTTGATTAGGATAATGAGCAGCAGCTGATTGACAGCTCTGTAAGACTTTGCATGGTTTGTAATTTGTACTTGACTAATATTCAGTGGCAATAATTGCACAGCGGGGGGGGGGGGGGAAGGTGCAGTCTCAACA
>JAOEHX010053365.1:0-44304 GCA_025448015.1 Bolborhynchus lineola | reverse complement strand
GGGAGAAAGTGGCTTTCCCACCCTTGGACCATGTATTTGCACTGCAAATTATGCATAGCGACATGTAAAATAGCCATTGATAATATTGTTTCTGCTAAAGCCTTTCTTATAAGTATAGCAAAATGGAGATAAGCTGTTGCAAAGAACATGGGGCCTGTGCTTTGTTTTCCCTCTTTTGTGCTGCACTTAGACACTGACTTCAGGAATCAACGGAAAATCAGTAACACGTAGTAAGGCATGTACAAAGTAAGCCAGTCTGAGAGCCAAGAACTGGGTCATCTCCTGTCAGCTGTGAAAACTGCTACATGCTACAGAAAGGAAGGGGAAACAAATACTGAGAAGATATTTCCCTGGGTTTAGAGCAGCTGCCAAATTTGCCACATGGAAAAAACTTGTTACCGGATTCTCAACAAAAGCAATATATAATCTGATTCAACTCTGTACACAGGATGCTTAATTAGGACTTCATTTAAAATTAAGATCAGTATTTGTGAAAGAGTTTCTTTTTGTCTTTTTTGCTAGCTCTTAACTATTGCTTTCTTCTGTATGATACTATCAGTAAGGTTTGTGAGAGACAAGAAAAGTTTTGCAATAAATTGCCCCAAATGACATACATTAAGGGCTGGGCTGAAAAAAACTTCAGTCTTTCAGTGTTCTTCACTTCCTATACTGCCTCCTACTAGGGGTGGACTTAAAATGTGTTGAAACTTATCTTGAAGTACGACACAAGCAGTAGACAGTAAAGCAGAGATTAAAACCTTGGGATGCTTCCAAATACTTGGTCCCAAACAGACAGAACGCAGAGCTTTAAACAAGAGCTGGTCAGCGCAATTCTGACAAATTGTTTTCTTGAAAAATGCTGTCTCAATGAAAAGTCAAAACTGCTCCTGCAAAATCTTTATTCTTCAAATGTTCAATATTATTAAAAGCAGGTTTTCCAAAGAAAGCATTTTCTAATTCAAGCAACTAGATTTTATTCCAGGCTATAAATACCCAGTAGAGGGAGAGCAAAGGTATACCGGCTGAGGGTGAGAATGCCAGGAGTTTGTAGTTAGCTGCAACAAAGGACTGTGAATTTCTCCACATTGGTATGCTTTATTAATAAGAAAAAACAAACAAACAAACAAGTGGTACATTAGTATGCCAGTAAGCCAACTGGAAATATAAATCTTGCATTTTTTTCAAGCACCATCTTGGTGGGGGGGGGGAGGTGGAATTGAGAAAGGCCAAATCAGAAAGTTGCACACTAACCCTTTATGGTTTTTACATAATCAAATACGTACAATCCACAAGTCTTACAGTAAATCAACAGACCCCGGATATGAATGACCCAAGTCTTTCTGTTTTGTGCCATGGACTGAATGAGGAAAGGAACTTTAAATCTTTTACACTGTTTTGTGGGATAATCATGTGCCACAAAAGAGAATGGCTGCAGTAGCTTGGATGTCCTACCACATTCAGGTCATTTTGTGTACTTTACTGCTGAAATGAAACTGACCATGTTTCATTAGCTGTATCAGTTTAAAGCATCTGTTAAAAAAATTTCAAATTAATTACACTGTACATAGATATTTTTTTTTTCCAGGCATAATTATTAACCCTTGAAAAGTCTTTTAATAATCAACTTACCTTTAATTAAGCTCTCTCTGGCACATCCTCTAGGAGTTCAGTAGACACACTTTTTAAAAGATACTTCCAAGATGTATGGACGTTACTTGTTACCAGAAATCCATACTATTTTTCTGTCCAGACTGCACCACCCACATTGATATGTCCCCTTCACTAACTCATTGGGTCATTTGAGAGACGGTCTACAGGTTCAAGGCACATTATGAGTAATTTACTGCCTAGCAATGTGCTAGGAAACAGTCTTTAGATCCAGTACAACAGCCCTGGGATCAGCAGGTTTAGCCATGACAGACAGTGCTCTTGAAGAGCCCCTGGCACAGGAACAGCTACTGCCCAGGTGCATTTTTAAAACAGGCACTGTGAGTGAGAGTATGTGACTGTGTGCACTTGCCTTTATTCTAAAACAAAAGTTCTTTTTACTGTAATGACAATAACCAGGGATTACAGCAAATACAAGTCTGCTATCCCTAATCTTTTAAGACAACTATTATGTTATTCGGAAAACACTTTCAATGTAATTCAACCTTTAAAAACAGTAAGCTGTAGTTGTAAACAGATCAGTTAGCTCCTTTGTTTGAGTCTGCCTTTTGTTAAAATCAAACAGAAAAAGCAATTTTCCACTACAGAAGACAAGGAGTGGACTCTCATGAGAAAATGTGGGAGAAGGCAATGGCACCTTTTCTCAGTAAGCTCAACAGAGTTTGGCTTTTTTACTTTTACATAAAGTAGTAGTGTTTTACCATTAAATATTACCTACAGTTGAACTGACTCCCAATTTTGGGAGAATCAAAACGGCTTTTACCGTGATTTATCGTTACTGATTCTTAAACTCTCATAACACATTTCACTGCAACACAGATGAAGATTCCTCCAAGGCTAGCAGGGTGTTATTTTACTAAGCTTTATGGTCCAGACTGGGAAATCTTAATGCAAGTCTGTACAAGTTTATCTTTGGCTAGCTACTGCCCATCACATATTCTTCGTCCTGCAGCAGAATAGCAAAGACCACAATAATAAATAAACCACAAAAGTGACAGATGACATCATAGGCAAATTCTTCATAGGCTATGTAACATAGCTCTCAATTCTTATGATTTGTTACTTTTTGTGGCTTAGACAGGTGTGTAACAAGATGATCATGGTTCAAGTCTTTCCACCTCGTACTAGCTTAATCAAAGAGACTGTACTTCATCCAAGTATTGCAATGTATAATATATAGCATATATAAATTATGTATAATAGCATATATTAGTGTAACTGTCCATTGATAAACAACAAATTAGCTTGAAATTACATGCATGAAGAGTGTCTCCTTACTACAAACACCAAGAAACCATTCATGTGAAGATGAAATGTGGCAGCGATGTGAAGAAGTCCAATTTTATCTGTCGTCAGGTAGCCACCTCTCCACGCTGAACAAAAAGAATCTTAAAAGTGACTACATTTTCTTGTATGATACCCTTGGCATTACTGTATGCCTCATCTCAGAAGACTGCAGGGCAATAGAGGGCACTGGGTGCAGCTACAGCCCCATCTCTGTACCAGTGAAAGAAAATGCTACTGCAAAAGCAGGAGTAGAAATGCTATTGACTGAATGCTGTCAATGGCTGTGTTTCCTCAGCACCCTGCACAGGAGCTGCCATCGATTACTAGAGCCTGAGGGCTGGAACAGCTTTGTGATCTGACTATTAATTTCCTGGACTTCATGCACGCCACTCGCATAAAACCATTCTGTAGGAGGGAGTTCTAATTGCACTCTCACCCAAAACCACTGCATATTTCAGAAACACAATGACTTCCACAGGTATACCAGGAAAGGTTGCAAACTTCTGTTACTTTGGCTAACAAAAAAATAAAATAAAAAAAAAAAAAAAAAAAAAAAAAAAAAAAAAAAAAAAAAAAAAAAACAATTTGGCCAAATTAACGTTTGCAAATAATAGTGGCAAACAGAGCACCCAACATCATCTTCACAGAGCTTGATCACTGATTTTAAAATTGTAAAATCAATGTCACCATCCAATTCTAAGGTTACCATTTTAAGAGCTGAAGTAGCCACGGCACCTAAGTCATTTGTATAAAACAACAAATTATACACTTCTATACCCATATAATGCTTCACATTTTCAAGAGTCAAACTCTAAATTCATTGCAGAGTCCTGCATGTTCAGGTATTGGTGTAATTTTGTTCAGAAGAATAAATCAACCAAAACAGATGTCACACATTCAATTTTATCTGTCAGACTGGGATCACAGTTCAAAAACTAAAATTATTTATAATGGTTTTCCAACTATGTGTTTTACTTCATACTTCTAATTCACAAACTTCACACTAAAATATTGTGGCAAGCATCTACTGATTAGTGTTGCCCTGAAAAACTGTACATGCTACAAACCTTTGGCAAAAGTGGTAAATCAAAAGCGATTTGCAATAATTTGCTCAACAGTTCCTTCTTCATAGAGAACTCTTCATACTGGTCTCTAGAAAGAGCTTGTTTGCAGATTAATATTTATGTGACAAATAGCAGACTCCCCTGAACCTGGGAAAAGCCCAATCTATGGATGTTCTTATCAAAATTCATCTTAGAATTATTTCCTTGGAAATATTCATTATTCATTGAATTCTACACCAAGACGCACCCTCCCTGTACTGGTATATGTATTTTAAAAACAACAAAATGCAAGAGAAGTGTTTTTTATTTCATTTTAATCTGAAATCTATTCTTATTGAAGATGCCTATAAAACTTAATTTGCAAACTATAACTTATATCTAGAAATTTTAAAGCAGTCTAAAGGAATTTTATAACAGATATAGCATTTTCTGTTAAAGTACATGCGTTTTTAAAGTTTTACAGATTCCTATTCAAATGCTAGAGAAGACTATTACAAAAACGTTAAAGGGTTTTTACATAAAAAGTGAGATCGTGGAAATTAAATTTCAATATGTTTTTCATTCTTCAAAGACATTCTCTTGCAATATCATTTGAACATGTGCTGATCTCTTCCAACATATATACTGATCCCATGATAAAAAAGAAAAATCCAAGGCACCAATTTCATTTTATGATTATTTTTTCTTTAGCTACAGTGTCAGCCAAGGTCAGTTGGGGTAAATGCTGGCTAGATGGTTATACAAGTTGCTGAATTCCTGTTACAGTGAAAGAGAGTTTTTTACTACAAAACCACAGTCAATGGAACTAAGCTTATAACTGAGATGACTTATACTGCTATAATGGCTGAAATAAAAGAAAATTACTGTAGCATATTTGCAATATAAAAGCATACTTTTAAGTGAACAAAACATCGATGATGACATTTTTCAGACAGAAATTTAGTGGGCTCTTCTGCAGCAGTTATGTTACTGACAATCATTGTTTAAAATAAGGTAGTATTTGGGGAATAAACACACAGCTATGCTTTCCACACAGAGCAGAAGGAAGAAAAACAAATACAGTGCAACCTCCAGAAAATCTGCTCCAGGGTCATGTAAGCACATGTCACTACTATTATACCCTTTTTTTTTTTTCTCCTTTTTGACTGGAGCAGCATTAATCCTTGCTAAGGCACTAAAGATTATCAGACGATTTTGCTGTTCATTGCTATTGCTTCTAATGTGCACATATCTACTTTTAAAAAATTTAATCAGTGTAAGTTCTTTTTCTGCAAACTAATTCTATTGAGAAAATGAGAAAGTTTCACTATATCTATTCTAATCCTAGTCATTTTAACAAACATCTGTCCTTCATGATTTTTGCAGTGTAACAGCTGTAACATTCAGTTACTTTTTCAAATGTCCAGTACAAATGAAAGCATTTTCTCTCCAAAATATATGTTTGAGTACTGTAAAATCCTGTGATGAACAAATAGTCCTGAAGTAAATCATGGTATACATTCTACAAGGAGGAAGATTAATGTCCTTCTACTTAAAACCACAAACAACAGAGTAACCTTACCCACCCTCTCCCCAAAAATCAGTGGTAGGTTAGTACAGCTGGAGAGAATATGCATGGTTGCCTGCTTTTCAATTTGAAAGACCAGTCCATTGAAAGACATACTATTGAAGTAAATAAGAAATACAGTCTTGTATTTTATTTTAAGAGAATACTTCTGTCAGACATGAGACAAACCCATAGTGTGTATGCACCATGCACCAACATGCACAGATATAACACATTAAAAATCTGCATGCATGTGTGCATCTTAATATATGTAGGTAGGCATGTGTGTTAGAGTAAGTTCTAAGGGCAACTCCAGAGTATTGTAGCTACAGTTGTTTAAACATATTTTGCCAAGCCTGATGAGCCTCTCAATTTACTATTTCCTGTATTGTAGAAAATAGCTGCTGGATAACAATGTCACAGAATTTTAAAAGGAATAAAGAAATACATAAAAAAGTCATGGTATATTTAGAATATTGACAAAATATTATTTTGCAGCTCATAACAAGCATTTGTTTCAGTGTTTTTCTCTGCTGCACTCGTGGCCCCATCTTTAGCTGATTTATTTTTTTTCCTCTTTCCATCCAACAAGTGCAGTGCTCCTTTATTTCTTTTCAAGCTCTAGCAAATTTTCCATTATGCTTACTTATTAGTTAGAATACTCGGTGCTGTACTACACCAGTTGACTGGATGAACAGAACTAATAGTAACGCCTCTGAGAATAGAACAGACAGTTTTTCCAAAATTCAATTTTTGGTTGATTGCAGATTAAAGTCAGTTGTTGAGCCGTTGGCTTCCTCGGAAAAGAGGAGTGAAGTAATAGGAAAGCATCTTTTGAGGGTTCAAATGAAGCAGAGGTTTCGTAAGTGAAACCACAGAGAAAAGAAAACCTCGATCTTATTAAGACCACCTCTCATCATTAAGGCAGCTAAAAAAAAAGATCACAAGTATCCTAATACTCTTGAATTTAGTGTGAGTGGTAGTTACAATTCAAACTTGTAGAAGCTAGTAGAAAACACTAGAATGTCTGTTTAAAAACCTAATCTTGCATCAGCTGACTACAGGAACTTCAACCATGAGAGGTACATAAAATGTAGCCAGACATGAACAAAGAGTGGAATGTGGCGGTTCTGCAATGCAGCTCAGCCATGCTGACAGAAAACAACTTCCTCTCATCCCCAAAGATCTCTTCATCTTCAAAGATGCTATCAAGATTTCATACCCAAAATCCAACAAAACAAATAAAAAAATCAGGGCTTAGAGGGGGTCTCTCCTGGTCACTAATGTTACAGATGTATTTACTAGGAACCAGCAAGATCCAGAGAAGATATGACTTAGTGGTTTGGTCTTTCTGGAATGAAACAGGTACTTCTGATCAAATCATTCAGGGGAACAAGAAATAAAGGATAAGGAAGAAGATACATTACATAGGATACCTTGTACAACTTTCAGAAAAAGCAGCTAGGAAACCTCAGGTACATTTTGTTTTGCAACATGAGATAAAGGGTTTAAAATGCAATTTTGCACTTTTTTAGCACTAAATAGATAATTTGGAAGGAACAGCAACTTCTAAGCCTATGAACCTGAATACGCCTGATGATACAGAGACCCTGCATACCTGCATGATACAGAAGATTTTAATCTTGGCTATTTCAAAATTAGCTACAGGTCAATTAATGGGTCCACTGACCTCCAACATATACTGTGCAGCCAATACTTAATAAAATAATAATGCTCCAAAGAATGGTATGTGCGAGGTATAGTTTTAATATCGATCACCTAATTTCTCAGTAGAGGTCTAAGCTCATTCTACCCTTCTTTTCCCTTTTATTCTTCTTTTCCCCTTACCTAACTAAGACCCTCTCTGTGATTCAAACCTCAGTAATTCATTTACAGTTCATAGGCTACTTTCCCTATTTTACTTAGATGTTGTAAAATCTGAGGTCAAGTTCGCAAAAGGATGTGGATGGGAAGTCTGAGAGCTTGGCATGCCTTCATGAAACAAAGACTGAAAGACAGTCAGTGTATGCTACCTAAAATTACCATAAATTACAAATCCAATAATAAGTTACCATGTAGCAGGACATTAATTTTTGTTTAGAAGATGATCTTTTTGTAAGGAACCAAAAATTACACCGAAATGCATTCAACCGTATCACTGAAGAATAGCAGATCTCCCCCTCACAAGGTACAAGGGCATTTGTCACATAATTACCATGTTATCCTCAGATAATTGGCACTGCAGAAGCAGCATACAGCCCAATAGGTGTTCATTTGGGTTTGCCTGCATTGTCAATAGTAGGAAAAACACATCACAAATTGTCTAAATGCCCTGAGAGACAGCAATGACAGGACAGATGTTTAGAAGGGGTTTAAAAGGCAGGATCTCTTTCAAAAGAGAAACAGCAAAGCTCAGGTTTTAATTATTTTGTGTAGCAAGCTGTTAACATTGTTACAGGGGGAGCAGAGAGTAAATAAAATCTTCAAGCCAATAATCCCAACATAGTGTTGACTATGCATCTATAGAAAATAATCTGGCATTTCATTTGATGGCATTTCATTTGAGACTAATGCTAACTGAAAAACATTAGCATAAGAAACGGAGAAAATAACAGGAACAAAAATCTACCTACCTTTGGGCTAGGGGCTTATACATTGCAATAATTAAGAGCATCCAAACATCCATGTCTGCCATCACACATCTGCTCTGCTTAACACATGAAATGCGTCAGCAATTTCAACCTAGCATGTACTCATCTAGTATCCCCATCACAACTGGCACTAATTAACCTTGCAAAGAAGTGCAAGATACTAATTCAAGCAGAGTGCCATGCTAGAACAGCTCTGCTGCTTCCTCGTTAGTATAGTTACAGCCTTAATTGCCTCTGGAAGCCCTAATTGGGTGTACAGACCGAACATTTCATAGAGAAACACCAACTTCCCTTTCCATTCAGAAACACGAGTCTCAGCAAGACTTTGAAGCAGATTAGTACATGTGTTTGTTCCACTCATGATGAACACACTTTCTCAATATTGAAAAGCTTTTTATCTCCACAAACACTATCTAACAACATTTAAAAGCACTACCTCAACTCTGTGCTTTCTCATGTCTTCCAAATGAGGCCATTGGTTCTGATATATCTTCATTCTACTGTATTAACTCAGGAGTGAAGAGAATGTCACTTTCTAATACAACTTTATCTCCTGTCTTTCGGGCAGAAGCTGACAAGTAAACCCCACCCCCATTACCAGAACTGAGTCCCTCACTCTTTCCTTCCAAAGGCACAAGTTTTGTTGCATCTGCATTTATCCACTGATACATATTCTCATCTTTCAAGAACTACCACACAACATGAGCACACGCTCAACTCCACACCCTGAAGAGGTAACAGTCCCAGTGGCAGTGAAGCTCCCGACTCGACACCTCCCATACTGGAGCTACCATGAAATTAAAACTTTAACATCGATTTTAAGAATGTTGGACTCAGAACTGTTTTCTGCAAGCCCAATTGATGCTTATTATTAAACGCAGCAGTATAAATTAATGGGAAAGCTTTTACTGTCCTGGGCAGACATGCTGAGGCTCTGCCAGCAGCAGGGGCTGCAACTGCAGCTCTGTGAGGAGAAGGCTGTTACAGCCGGACACTGTCAGGTCCCCAACAGGCGCATCAGAAGGCACCGCCGAGCAGGGCAGCAAGGCTGGGGGCCTGAGGGAAAGACGGTCTAGTCCAACTTTGTTTCTTGCCATCCATTTTAATTGGCAATAAATTACACATTTCGTCTATTTTGCCCATGAAGGTCACTAATCTCCCTATCTTTAAGCTTCTCAATCTTACCTTATCCCCTTTCTTTTGAGGAGGGGCTCTGAGAGCGCAGCTCGATGGGCATCTGGCAGCCAGCCACAGGCAACCCACCACAGAAAAACTACCATAAATAAACAAACACCTTCGCTGTCTCACAGCATCTTCTGCAACAGAAATTCACATCAAATCTGCTATTTTTCAGTCGAAACTGCCTGCAGTTACACATCGCTCTTCTCAGCAGCCATCACTTCACTGCCTGATGAAGACGCCACTGCCAGAAGTCTTAACACTGAATTATGGGAGAGAGATTTTTCTCATTCCTACATTGCTGATTTTTCTCTTTTCTCCCTTCTTTTTATTTTTCCTTCCAATTTATGGAAAAAACAACCTCCCTCAGACTCTTCCACCTTTTTACATATTTTTGTATTTTTTTTACCATCATTCCTTTTGTTCAACCCATTTCATTCACAACTTCTAAACCTGAGTTTTACAGGAATAAAAACCCCAAACCAACATTCATCATCCTGAACTCACTTAGAAGTTAGCCTTGCTTTTAGTATGGTATTAGACTGGGTAATCTCCAGAGGTCTGTTCTCAACCCAAATTATTCTCTGATTCTATGATATACATATACAGAGATTCTTTTTGACTACAGCAGGTATTCTACCTCACACTGCAAAATAAATGTAGGCTCATGGCATCCCAATTTCTGCTGGCCCAGAGAATGACCTTGAATTGTTAACATTAGTCTCTGTTGCCCATTCCCAAGCAAGGTGCTCTTATTCAGAAGGATTATCAGAATCAGTAATGGCCTTTGCTCCTGCATGGATTTATAGTATTTGCAGGTATAACTTGTGCAGCATTGAGACAGACAGGGTAAACAAGTCTGTAACAAAGGAGTAATACCAATGAGTTCTGGTTATCAATGTCGAGCTTCAAAAGAAATTTCAGTGCTGAAAAACATGAAAATCTGAACAACTGGGACTAGAGTTTCTCATTAGAATAGGGAAAAGCTCAAAGATGTAAAAACTTAGTTATAGTGGAAAATACTCTTTGCTATTTGTTTTCCTATAGTAAGTTTCTTAAGAGTGCAAAACTAACTGCTTACTAAGATAAATAAGCACTGTGTGGCATGTCCGAGTATTCACTAAGATATACACAAAACCTAGAAAGAAAAAATATTGTGCCTTCAGGACAAAGCCTGACAGTTAGTCTGTCATAATGATAAAGGCTTCTAACCTTGCTGTCAGTTGATGTCTTGCTTCAAGTGGCTTTGGAGACAAAATCTGTGGTAACCAGTAAGATTAATTCTGCCATGCACAGTTCATTACCTCTCACAGAAAACACCATCAACAGAGTTTAATAATTTGCTTCTTTTTAATTGTGATGTCTCCAATAATAATTATTGATTATGTCAAAAAATCACATTTTGTATAAGACTACTACACAACACAAACAGGAGCAAAGTGCCAGCTGATACTTTGCCAATTTGATTTATTAAGAGTTCTATATACACAAGTGGCAGCTAATGTGCTGGCTGCATTCCTGCTCTGCCTATTCTATCTTAGTACCTCCCCTTCAATGCTAATCAGTGAACAGAGCGTAACAAGGAAATAATTAGACACCGCTGTTATTTGTGCCAAGAGACTTTATGTTAATATTGTTAATATATTTAGTTTTCTCTTGCTGTAGGTTGCATTTTAAAGCAGAAGTTGGAGAGACAACCTCTCATGCTTTGTTGTTCAATATTAACTTGTCCAGAACATGCTTAAAATGATATTAAAAATGTGTGATATGCATTTTTATATCTTATTTTTTGGTCAGCCTAACCACATAGGAAAATTTCCTTTTCAGGCAGCAAATTAGTGAGGATGCAACACCAATAACTTCTAATACTGTCTGAAAGTGAACTAAGATACTACATTTTCAGAGGTCAAAATCTGCTCAACTAGTCTGTTATTTAATATAAGGTACACACAAACTACTACTCACTTTCTTTTTTAAATATCCATATCAAAATCACCTGAGTTTTCCATTCTGCATTCAAAAAAGCTCACAATCTCTGAAAACAACGGCAAATTCTCTCAAAACTGATGCTACAGAAAACTGTCAGAAAATTACCATTTAAACTACAGCTAAATATGACAATGAGCTTAGCTGGCAAAATGTTCATTTGGAGAAGAAGCAATTAACTTAAAAAAGCATAAACAAGACACTAAAGAGTCAGACTAACTAACAAAATTTGTTTCCTTTCTTCCTCATTTAAATGTTAAAAATAAGTTAGGAAGCAAATTAGATTCCAACTTCTAGCTTTGGAAATGATGATAAAATGTAGTACCTGAAAAAAAATCTCAGGGTAATTCATTCTAATTTGTGTCTAACTTAAACAACAAAGTCCCTTGGAAGCAGACCTTTATATAAAGTCATTAGACTGTTGCTATTTCGATGGGCAAGGTTTTTAATGAGCCAATAGCAGCTTGCTGATAACAATTAGATGAGATGAAATTAAACCATGCACACTCTTTAAAAGAGCAATGGTGCTCCTGATAACAGAGACTTAATCATTGTGTTATCTAATAGGCTGCCTGTCTGGAATTTACTTCACTGCAGGTTGAAATTTAGTATTACATGTCCATCAATAACTGTGCAAATACAAATCATGTAAGCAAACTGATGTGATGTCAACCTAATGAGATTAGAAACTCTGCTTAAGGAATTACATTTTAGCTTCTATCAAATAAAGGGCTTAGAGGGGAGGAGGCATTCCTGAATTTACTGGAGTAGGAGATTTCAGTCATTAATGAGAGGATCAACACTAAATGTCAAACTAAATAATACAATAAAAGTTTGATTCCTGATGCTTGCCAATTCAGAGTCACTGTTTTCATTTACCCTGTTGTAACAGGTTCACTGGCCCTATCTGGACTTCCAGCAATACTAAAACCTCATTTATCAATGTTCAGACACTAATCTGAAATCCCAGCATACCAAAAAAGCTTAGTGAAATACTTAATTAGAAAACAATTAGAAAGTGGTCCGAGGAAAGCCAAATTCCTTAATTCATAATCAGTACCAGGTCCAAATGGAACTTACAAGGAATATTTTGAAAAGCTTGAAATATAAAAACATACAAGGACATTAATGACTGCAGAAATCCATCAACCTTCTTTCTGTAGTGTGGCATAAATTGAATCACTTAAATGATGACTAGCATGAGTTATCCTGTCTGCTTGGTTATAACTGATTTTTTCCTAAACTTTTCCCTAAGTGGAAATTTGCACCTGGAACAACGTTCATACAAAATAAGGAAACTTACAACCATTTTAGGAAGTGGACATACCTAGCTTGAGTACACAGTTCTCTTTATTTGTAAAGCAGCATAGCTCATTCATCTTTTTGGCTATTTGTTAACTTAAAAAAATCAGTCATTTTTGGAGATTTGACCATCCTTCCGAACATTCAGGATGAGATTTTTATAATGGGGACCTGCTTGTCCCATTTTGATTTTCCATTTAAAAAACAATCCAAAAGAAAACAGAGGAATCCGATAAAACCAGAAACAGCATGCAGCGCCCTAGGTAAGCCAACACAGCACTCTAGTAATAACACAGAACTAGCCAAACTAGCCAAAAATTTCACTTGTTCCGTGTCCATTGTGCTACAGGCACTGCCATAACATGTGTGTCTATATATATTGCTATGTTTAACCAAACTAGCCTGTTGTGAAGAAACAAGGTTTTAATTTCATGGGCTTTCAAGAGACCTATCATTGTGGTTTAATGCTGAAATCTATGCCACAATGTCTTCATGCTTGTATATTACACAACCTACCTAGATAAAAGCCAGGTCAGGCATGCTGACATGTCATGCTGTCCAAAAGCCAGACCAGTGCCCTCCACAAGTTTTCACAAGTCTTTGGATCAAATGTATAAAAACTCTATAGTTAACCATTAGAAGTAAGGCTACAAGAGCAAGACATATTTTTGCTGATGAGGTGAAGAGCTGACTCCCATCTGGAAGACCAGTACTGGTCCTCTCCATCAGTTAAATCTCATGGGAATTCTAGGACTTAAGGGGTGCTTGGCTCAGCTTCGCCATTAATGAGTGATTCCATAGAAGTTACTGCAGGCTAACAACTCAACTGCAAAAACGGTCAAACACTGAATATAACCAACCTCATAATTTTACACTAGTGCCTATACTTAGAACTCTCAATTTTTTAGACCTTCTCATTTACACTTCAGATTTCTTCTAACCAAAGGTACTATGCAGGACATTTTTAAAAGGTACTAAGCAGGACATTTTTAAGGATTAAACCTGGATAAGATGGCCTTTAGAAATAAACATCTTCAAGATGATCAGTATGGGGAGAGATAATGAAGAAGAAGAATGCAACTTCCAGATTACCTTTAAAAAATGCACTGGAAGTCCAAAAGGATAAAAAAAGATACATTAAAAAATGCTTGGGTTTTGCCCTCTCATGTTTCATCAAGGGATTCTAAATATCATCATGGGAACAATCAATTTGCAGCAGCTGTGGACAGCTTCAAGAGCCTGAATAGCTTAATTGGAGAAATGTTTTAGAAGTTAAAAGGCCAGAATCACTTCAAGTACATGAAGCAAAAGCTCAGAGATGTTTCTAAATGTTCAAAAAGGATCATTAGAAGCAGTTCTACTGATGAATTCTAATCCAATATCAAAATATTAATATAAGCATGTATATTATATTTTATTTTATTCTAAAAAGCTGAACTAGCAATTTGTAAGCATTACCCTTTAACATGTATTTAATATATAGAAGCTTAATTTTTAGGTACTTAGAAACATAACTGCCAGTTAATTAAAGTCAGAACTGAAATTTAACTGTTCACTTAAACCATTCAGCTCCTAATTTAGTTTTCTTATGTTGAATTAAGTGTTCATGCAGGGAGACAACCTAACTTTTATGAAAGTTGAAGCCCAAATGCATAGAATATGAATGGGCACAAAACCTCTGGCTTTTAACTTCAGAGCTAGAGCATATAGCTAGAAGTAATCTTTTGGTTTAATTGCACATAGAAATAATGATGCCTTTAAAAACACCCGTTTGCTGAGTAACTCAGACCTTCAGGATGAAAATAGCACAGGAGGAAAATAATGTCCAGATAAGGAGTAGCAATTCTACTGCAGTATTACCTCCCTTCATTAAAAAGGAGACCTCTGCCTTTCCCACCATCATCCCTCAGCGGTGCTGCTTAGGAAGGGGACTACAAAGTTTCTTACAAGCCAATCACTCCCACGAAGGAGAGGTTCTTCAGAGAACTATGATCTGAAATATGCATAATTTAATAATTCAAAGAAAATGCTACTATTCTGGAAGTACTGTAAGCATTCTAGAGATAAAGGAGGTCATGAAAATCTTGATCTTTGGCCTCATTCTCACAGTGTAGCCTCAAATCACTTCAATGTAGTATTCCAGATTTGCAACAGAGGTAAGTGGCGAGTGGGGTAAGGGGGGGTGTGTGTGTATGATATAAATTCTTGTTTACTCTTTGGTAGTGTGAATTCACAGCCCATAGAAAAACAACAGTTATGCCACAACAACACAGGTCAGTATATGTGCATCTGTATTAGTATCATACTAAAACTGGTATTACTCAAGATCGCTTTTTTCAGTAACGATTCTAATCCTGGCGTCTGTGCTATGCTTCCATGTACTGAGCTGTACTTGATGCACTTGATGCTGGAATTTGTCTGGAAGCCTGCACCCCTCAGGCTCCTTCCCCTCTCCAACCTGCAACTCGGGAAAGCCACCTGCATCCTGGCACCTTCTGGAATTCTCCACAGCTCCAAGAACAATGGACCTGTGCTTTTTTATAAAAACCAGCGTATGAAGATGATACGAGCCGAACACAAAAGAACCAATCCCAGTCATTGTAATACAGAATCTGTGTCTTTTCAATAGTAAGGTCAATATTTTTACCTCAAAATCTTCAATTCAGCCTATTTCTACTCCAGATATAAACACTTAATTAGAATGAATTTGCCAAGTTTTTTTTTCCCATTGTGGCAAGCCATATTTAAGGTTGATCTCTTTTATCATCTCTCAATCCATCTGCTTGACAACTTATCTAGTCTTTATCAAAGGCTAGTAATCAAAAGCCATTGTTGTTCTTTTGTGTTGTACAATAAATAGCACTGAAGCTATCTGTTATAAAAATTATGTACAGCACTGAAGCTTTGCCATACAAGTCCCCTAACATGAGAAACTGGAGTTAAAAGATAAATCTGTGCTCTGACTGAACTAATTATTTGGAAAGGAGATTGCAGGAAGCCCAAAACATTGAACTAATTCTCTGTGGACTGCCTTCTGGTAAAGACAACATTAAAAGAGTCCTCACATCAAGTCAGTAATTATTTTGGAGAATATGGAGCTGAATGTTAGGTGAATGTCCAAGTGTTTTCCTCTTGAAAGAAATATTTAATTAACAATTTTTAAAAGTCCTGTTGCGTAGAGCTTCCTGAAGTCCCAGCCTTGTCAGAGAGACAATCTCAGTGGTAACTGCGTGGTATGTTTTCGGTTCTAGGACTTCACAGTTAAACTCATGACGGTCACTGGCTACAGCTTTATACCTTCAGGTAGTAATAGGCTGAAAAATTTCAAGATGGGAATCAGGTGGTGCAGAGCATCAGCACTCCATTAGAACAGCTGAGAATATCACTTCAAATCCTTATTATTAAATAGGCTGCATACAATGGCCTCTACTCTGCTACTCCAAGTTTCTGTCCTTGAAGTTTCTCCTAAGTAATTATATTAAAAGAATGATATGACTCAAGTATGTCAATTCTAGTGATGAAACCAATCAGTATTTCCATGCTGTATGTGTACAGTACAAACTGTTACAGTCCCTCCATAGCTAATTTCTGTTCAAGTCCAAAAGCTGTTCAGAAACAGCCCTGAAAGCTTTTTCTCCCCAGACACCACTTATTTTCACATCTTACTGTAAGGAACCTTAGGCATCTCTAGCTTTAGGGTTTTTTCTGCATCTAACTTTCTCCTAACTAAAAGATGCTACAAAATATAATATATGCAACCTCAGAGCTACAAGATGCATTTGCTTTTCTGTCTTCTTTCCATAAAATTGGAAAAAACCCCAGCCTCTGCCTTCTGCCTAAACGATGTAACTGAAAACAAATGGTTATGTTTTCAATAACCATCTTTTTGTATTCAGACTATTAATTGGAGCGCACAATCGTAACATTCTCATTTAGCCTTGACCAAATTTACTCTTTACCACTTCCTTAGGCAGTAAGCCCTCTGTATAATTTGCTGGGGACAGTCCCAAATTTTTTCTGTTGCAGCCATGTGCAAGTACTACCTGGTTTACACTGAAGGGAGTAGCTGTGCTGCACAAACCTCAGACACTGCCTTCCTATTCCCAGCACGGACAACTTTCTTCTGTGGACTGGGGCACCAGCAGCTAGCAGGAAATGCATCTACAGCAGCCCCACTTCCAGGACAGATCGATTTCATTTACTGGTTGCTGTTTTATTCACGCACCTTCAAATTTGTTTTATTGTTTTCATTTTCTACTCATAATATACTCAGGAGGAAAATGAGTCAAAAAAACCCTCAAATCAAAATAACCTTTCAGGTTTTTCATAGGTAGATGGGATATTCTGATATGGAAATCCATTATTTTTCCATTTAGGCACTACAATATCCTTTAACTTACTCCCATTTTCCCTCCCTAATTTGCCATCTCTTAGATGCTGAGAACATGTAGAAATCTCTGAGGGGCATTTCTCTCATCAGCAGAAAAGGAACATTGGAATAATGACTTTCAGGCATTGGTGGCAAGCACTGTATTCTCAGAAGCACAAAATCAGAAACAGAAAAACTCCTAATAGGTCACCTAATCTATCTTTCTGCATAAACTGAGTTCTGCCTAGCTGAAATATCCTCTATTTTGATAAGAAGTTGTCTGCTTGGGATTCCATAGACAGATTTCTTTCCAGTAATACAGCCATGCATACCCTCTTCCCCCTGTCCTCTTTTAAACTCAATAAGGAATCAAAAATCAGAATATATATGGAATAAAAGACAAGAAGCTCACAGAGCTGTTGCCTTAATACCACCAACTTAGCCTGACATAACCCAGAGGTTTGGGCTCTGTATTAACTGGAAAAAATATTAGACTGGCATAACATTTTGTGGCAATAATTACTTTCTAAATGTGCTGGAATAAATTTAATCTTGATGAATTCCATCTGATGCCAATGCAGTGAACACTGCCTTTCTAATACACCTCGCTAACTCATACCAGGAGGATAAGATTGTGAAATTCTTGAATAATGAACTTTCTTACACAGTTAGAAGACTACCCGTGTCTAACGATACACTTTAGCAGTTTCTCTCAGAAAATATAATGATCTGCTTGCGAAAGCTAATAGGTCTAGATTTGCTCTGTGCTTAATTCTGCAACTACTCACTTATACTACAACCTTATTTGTGCTACTGTCATAAACAGGAACTTCAAATATTAAAGAGCTTCTGAACTGGGCATCTGTTTAACAAAGTTACATTATTCAACCAATTTCACCAGCAGAAGTGACAAAATATCTGCCCACATCCATATGGCGTTAGCAAACATCTCCAGACCACAGATCACCTGAAAGTATTAATACTGCCAATAGTTTTAGGCCACAGCCTCATGCTATCAGTGGACTAGCTCTCATTGTTTAACGTGCCTTGAGGAGGAAGGAATGAGCTGAGGGCGAAGGAACTAGAAGGCTTGTCTTTCATTCAGTAGCTGTTCGGTGCATCTGGAGAAAAGAGACACCTCGTGTTCCGCTGAACAGCAGTCACAGATGGACGAGAAGCTGACCTTCCAAAGCAGCATTCAGCAGAGCTGAATTAGCACAAAGGTATAAATAACCAGCTATTAGTGCTGCAGCAGGAGCAGCAATTCTGTCATACTCCAAGGCAAGACAATCAGATTTTATTATTTGCATGTAATCACAGTTGCTATGGGGTAGACAGGAGTGAAGAACGACAAAAAAATTACAACCTTTATGCAAAAGTAAAATCAAAGTAGTTTTGTGGAAGCATTTAAAGCAGTAAGAGTTCTTCCCAAATGGGGCTTCTTGCCTTCATTGTGACAGCAAAGGAATTTTTTTCCAGATTGCATAAAAGCAAAAAAGGAAAAGTTCCTGTCATAGGTTAAGCCAGCAGTTTTCTCCAAGAAACGTGTTTACAGTTTTAGTCTCAACAGGGAGGCATGTTATGCATGTAAATAGCAGGTGGTTATGGAGAGTTACTTTGACAGCTAATGTCTTGAACTGCCTTGATATCGGTGGTCTAATAGAGTGGCTCTGTAGCAAGTGAAGTTCCTGATGAAAGGCAACCAAATTAAGTGGAGCTTTTAATCTCAGTTTCTAGCCAGCTATACTGTGACCATTCAAGGGGGAATGAAGAAATGATTAAAAAGAGATTGCACTCTGGCTCTGGTGGCAACTGACATAAATGAACTTGAAAAGACAAATAAGACGACACTAATTTTAAAACCACAGTGGCTCTTCTCAGTCAGCATCACTGGGAATTGCACTGCTGAAAGCAGAGGTGGTCTGACTCTTGCCCAGAAAACAAGCAGCATCATGCTGCAGCAGAGAGGTAATGTCACATGCACCCCAAAGAGAGGTAATTAAAGTCTTTGTCTTATTCATTCTTCTGTGTAGAAAATTAATAGCTACAGTGCTCATAATGTCTCCCAGGACTTGTGCTAAGGCTTAAGCCACATTTTCTTTCTATTTCCTAAATTATAATCTGAAAATTACATTGCTGATCTCAGGAAGGGACATGATTTTCAATAGCAATGTCTCTGTGCCAAAGAAGAGACAACTGAAGAGGTCATAATTTTTCCAGGCTGCAATGAGTGACTTTTCCTTTCCAGATGATGGCCTTTGCTGTGCATCTTCTCTTACAAAAACCTGTGATTTATGTACCCCATAAGATGCTTGGGCAGAAGTATAGTATTCTCATCAGTCAAGTGTATTCAAGAAGTGTTAGAAAACACCCTAGTTTATAAAGGCTCTATAAAACAATATAGAATTTACAACTAACTCATCCATAAAGGCCTTTACTTATGTCATGGGTTGTCTTGCATGCAGATTAGGACAAAGGGTTTTCAGGCATCTCAGTGACTCGCAGTTTGGTTACCAACCCGTTCTAATCCTGACTGAATCTTTGCATTTAACTGTGTGGCTATGTACTGAAAAGAAATCTTATTCTTCAACAGCACTCGGGGTAGGTTTGCTGCTAGAGCTGCCCAAGACACATTTTAAACACAAAATATTTCTGAAAGAAGTACAGCTTTTTGGCAAACGTGTTTTCTTTACGTAAAGAAATTACCAAGAACACTACTGCTATCTCATTTTATGATGATGTTTCAAAACAGAAACCCAGACATTTAAACGTTAGATTTTTTTTCCTCAGAACTTTAGGAATCGTGGCTGTTACATCCCATACAACTATGAAATGAAAGGGAGTGCATGGAGGAGCGGCTGTGTTGTAGCACTCTGCTTGCATTTCTAGGGAACTCTCTTTCTGCATAGCTTGTAAAAGCCTGAAGTGTGAATGTGACCATCCCCTCATAGATTTGTACATTTCCATGCCACCAGAGCCTGCAGTGGTGCGAAATCTGCTTTGCAAGAGAAGGAACAGTGTCACTGCTAATCTCTTTTCTCTGAGAAATACCCCCACTGAACAGGACCAAAGGTGAAAGCTGCATTGGAGACATGCAAGATACAACATCAGTCTGCCAATCTATAAACAGAATGTCAGTCCTAAATATTCCTTAATTATTCTGATTCTACTTTGCCTTCATATTTGCTGTTAGCAAGTGCACTAGAGTTGCACAAATAGACTAGAGTCTATTTTGCCCTAGAGTTCTGCTTCAGAGAAAAACTGCATGTATCTTACTTTGCATTCTGTCAGAAGTATGCCACCAGAAACATGGTGGTCTTACAGGGATCTGGCTTGACAGGTAATCTATTACGTGATGCACACCAAGGCAATGTCTGCCTCCTGCCCCAAAACACAGGTAGAACTGGAAATCAAAAAAACACCAAGCTGGCTCCTTTTTTACACTGTATGTATTTGTCTCCATCATTATGTCCAGGAACATTAAGAAGCTATGTACATGTAAGATCTGTGGGGAAAAGAAACTCTGATCAGATTAGACCCTGCAGAAAATTAAAGTACTGAAGCTCTATAACCAAATCCTGAAAATCAAATATTGACAAGAAGATAGTCCATAATAATATCTTAAGTGTTTCTGCTCTGACAATTATGTGCTAAAAATACTAAAAGCCCACATTTCACTTGAAGTAAAATTACCATGCAAGTGACATTTCCTCCTTTTGCATTTCATGACAAGACTTTGACTTAGAAGTCACAAACAATCATATGAGTTTGTTAAATCTTTCCCATTTTCTTTTTACTCTGCAGCCTTGACATAACATCATTAGGAATGCTACAACTATAAATCTGTTCCTCCACAAAACTTGGTAACTGCCTAACTTTCAAAAAGCAAGAACTCATAATGGAATATTCAAATAGTCAAACGTGTTTGTTACCCTGCATTTCATATCATTCTATGATTCCATAAAATTCAGGGTAACAAACATGCTTGAAAAGGCACTCTAACATGTTTCTGTTCTATTAAGAAATACAGAAGTGGCAGGAAAGTTGCATTTGGGAATGCACAGAAAGATGATGCACTCCTCATGGTTACACAGAAACCATTTCTGAGGCCTGATTTCAGTAATGCAATGCCCTTTCCCCTAAGATAGCTCTTGCATTGATTCAGATACTACCATGCACTAGCACTACTGCCTTAAAGAGTATCTACCGCTTTTTTCACAGATCTGGTAATTGCACACATCCTATTCAACTTCCTTCTCCAGAAAATTTCACAAACCGGGCTGTAATGACAGATTCCGGATCCCCTCCTTCCAGAGCTGAAATAAACTTGAACACTCCCAAGACAACAGCTCTCTATTCATTTTGTAGGAGCAGATGGCCTTCACTTTGGTTTGTTTTTCTTCTTCTCATCAGATCTAAAAAATCTAATCCTTAACAGATCATTGTGATAACACTTTCATATGCTTTGGTCAAAAAACTCAGCTACAATCGTACATAATTCTTCATGTAATCAACAGTATAGGATGAAAAGACAATCATGTCTTTCCAAGTCATAATGCAACTTATGTTTTTACAGTGAAACTAGCATTTCAGTAACATCAAAGCTAAAATAACATTCATTGTAAATGTTATTACTCAGAAATACACACCATCTAGACCACTATTCTGGTAAAAGCTTAGCATAGTCAGCCGAAGTCATTTTAATATTGAAAACCACTAACTACTGCAGGATACTATCATAGAATCATAGAATAGTTAGGGTTGGAAAGGACCTTAAGATCATCCAGTTCCAACCCCCCTGCCATGGGCAGGGACACCTCTCACTAAACCATGCCACCCAAGACTCTGTCCAACCTGGACCTGTTCAATGAGAATTTACAACTTACTTTATTCTTCCCATTTCTCAATGACAAAACAAAAAATATAATAGCAGAACTACCAAAAGAACTCCCTGAGATTATAACAGTGTATGGAAAAAAATATATACATTATGTCTGTAATATACATCTGCATGCACAGGCGTGATTTAGCTATTGCAGGATAGCCATCTCTCTCATACTGCAATTTATCTGTCTAATGAAGGAACAAAGAACAGGATCAGCAGTAAATAACATAGAACATACTGCATAGGAAATGAACAGCTGTTGGTAACAACTCAGTGTCTAACCCAGAGAAATTCTTTTGCTAAACTATACTTCAACTTCATTAGCCAATATTTGTCTTTGTTTGTGCCAAATATACCCAACAAAAGCAAATAAAACACAAAAAAAAGTGAATGTTGTAAAAAGTGACATAAAATAGTGAATGAACATGTCAATACAAGCAAATCATTTCTCCAGGACAATTCAAGACCCAGGTGGTACCAACTCTTCTTTTACACAGACAACAATGTTCCAACAAAGCAATGATGTGCCTATGTTAAAATCATTTAATATTTCTATTTATTTCTTTTATATGCTGTGGAGCAGATAGGATATTAAAGAGGTATAAGGATTTCTTCTCCCAGACTACAACTGCAAATACTTCTCAGTATAACACTCATTTGAAATCATAGCCATCTAGCAGCAAATCACTTAGCTGGGAAAGTGAGTAGACTGAATTCGTTTTAGCTCTGAAGGAACAAAAACCTGTATCAGAAAAAATCAGTCCAAAACCGTGCTGGACATCTCCTTTGGCTGCCTGAAGATTAATGAGGCTAGAAACTAACTGCACTTTTGTTACTAGAAAGGTCTTTGTCTGATTACAGGTCAGACACATTGACAAAACAGTACATAAAAATTATATAGGTATTGTCCTTGATGTTTCTGTTTCCTGCAGAGAGGACTTTGTGCTCAAGTGCAGCAGTCAATAATATTCACATGCAGTTAAAATTAATCTTAGAGAGGTGTGACAGATTTTATCCTTCATCACTTTTAAATTTGTTAAGATTAATGAGGCACATTTCTGAACCTGATGATGTATTTACTCTTTACACGTTACTAATACAGACTGTACGTATTTATTGCTGTTACTGTACACTCTTGCTATAAAACCAAAAAATAACCCTTGACTGAAATAGTTGGTTAACTTAAGATATTATCAACCCTTTAAGTTTTCTTTTGGACCTCATCAGAATATCATGTAGTTTGAATCACCTCAATCTCATTACTTAATACTGAATTAAAATGTAGCATCTGTTGCTTATCACCAGTGTGATAGGCATGCACCCATCATAGAGAGTGTACAAAATAAAGGTTTTAGTATAGGCAATTTTTTTCTGCAATGCATCCAAGGTATTGTTACTTTCTTACCAACAACCAAAACGAAACACTGAACAGAAGACAGGAATGAGTAACTGAACTCCATTAATTTAACCTTGATACACACCCTCTTAGGTATTCCAGAGTTTTCAGACTGGAAACTTTTTAAATTTTTTGATAATTACTGGCTCCCAATTTTTTCATTATTTATTCAGACTTTTCTATCAGTTACACAATATTTTCATAATTACTCCTCTATTCTGAAGGAAAAGAAAAACAATTTAACCATTCAACCCTGCTGATGCAGCTACCAATATCATCTCAGATTCCCCACAGATTCAGCCTGAGGAAGCTTTCTTTCACATCCCAGGCATTAGGATGTACACTGCTGTCCATTTTGGATGAGATGAATGAAAACAAGAGAGCTAACTACCACCAAGATATTTTAACTATCTCAATCAATGTCTCCTTCCATCCACCTTTCAGATGTTCCATGTGTAAACTGTGCAACCTAGTAGAGTCCCACATATAAAACTTCATCAGACAGAAAGCAATTACTGAACTTCCCTTTTGGATCTCCTCAGACACTATCCAATAAATTAAACTCTCCTGGGTTATAACACCATCAAGAATTTAACACAAGAGCCACCTATAAAGCAGGCTGAAAATTGCCAGGAATTCTCCCACTTTATTTATTTATTTTTTAGCAAAATCCATTGCCATTTAGTTATTGTGATTTATTTGGATGCAGCAATTGCTTCACATGGGCTTGGTGACAGTGAAACAATGTTGTTAACAAAATCTGAGTGAAGATGTGGCTCCACAAGGCCTGCAGAAGGGAGATATTTAGCTGCGCTGGCAGTAACCTTCTGTACAGACTGAAGCAGGATCTCATTCATTCTTTTATTACTACTGCATGTGCGTGCAGCAGTCACACAGTAGGACTCCCAGTCCCAACTGGGGCTTCAACTACTCCTAGATAAATAAAATATGTGATTAATAATACACACTAGAGCACACCAGTACTTCATAAGAAAATGGAAAATACACTCCTGGAGAATAAGCACGTACTTTACAATAATTCCATTTAGCATTCAGTTTTTCTTCTCACTTATAAACAACAGCAAAAGAAGGCAATTGTATTTGTAAAGCAGCTTAATAATTTTATAAAGGGAGATGTACTCCTTGCTGTACACCACAGCATAATGAATTCTTTTTGAAATAAGAGAAGGAAAGAATAATCCCAGAAGCTCTAAGAGATAAGATGAAATGCCATCTTAATGCAATCTGCATCTTGTTCCCACCATAATAAGCAGCTATTTTTGTTTAGCAAATTGAACACTACATTGTTCCAAATAACCGGAATGAGTGTAGACAGGGCAGAATCTGCTTACATGGGAATAATTTTTTATGTAATTATTAATGAAGTTGTTTATTGTCCACATTGTCTGTGCAGCCTATAAATGCCTATATTGAACATTCAGCAGAACTTAAGACAAACCATTAGTCTAATTTGAATAGCGGGAAGGGATCAAAGAGACCAGAGTATAGTTTCAGCAGCTTTTTGAATTTGACTTTTAATTCAGCAGAGCCCAACCTGCAAATCTCAGGTGATTTGACAGACTGCAAGTCTCTCATGTACTTCTATCTGACTTCATAAATCCATAACATGTTTCTGTCCAAAAGTTTAAGACTGACATCTTAGTGACCATCTTTGGACGAGAGTTATTTATAACTGCCAGCATTTGGAAAATAGGTTTAGTATGAAGAATGAGACTCCCTGGCAAGACAACTGAGCTGTGAATGAGTCTTCTGGGTTCCCCCAAACTCTAACTGATTATAATTTCTAAATGCAATATGGCTTTATGTGTGATATTTGAGCTCTTTGGATTCAAAACATGCTCTACAGTGCTATGAAAACAGAAATATGACTTGAAGATGGGTGCATTTTTTCTTTTATATATATATATATATATACACATACACATACACCTTACTTTTTCCACATAGTGTTTAGTGGCCAAAAATGTCGTATATATTAACTACCAAACTCTCCATTGACCATATGCCTAAATTAACATTCTTAACAGTAGAAACAGTTAATCATTTCAGCAGTAGTGGGATACAGAATACAACAGTGGGATGTTTCAGGGGGAGAGGATAAGCTGCACTATGCAGCTGCTAAGGAAAGCACAGGAGTGCATGCCTGGGACACCAGATGAAGATATAGGTGAAGATCAGGAATCTTGTAAGGGTCCTAAGATTTAAACAATATGTTGTCAGAAAGAATGATGAGGAATGCTATTCCAGAGCTCAAAGAACCCTAGCTAAACACGAAAGACACAGAACTTCAAAGCAACACAAATTATAAGTGCTCCCCTGCCACCTATTTTGCAGGGGGTTTAGTTGCTTTGGTTTAACCTAGTGATTTTGCTGATCCAATTCACAATGTGACTCCAGAAAGAGCTGCGTAACAGAGGGAGCACTCTGATGCAGCACGGCACAGAAATGGATGGCTCTGGGGTGATGGGAGCTCACGTTGAACTCATGAGATCATCAAATGAGGGCTTCTCTTCCACCTCAAGGAAAGCACAGCATTGTTCTGATCACCTGTGACAAGTTTTTGATCCAGAATAATGGGAAGCTGCAGCTTCACCTATAGCTGAAAGGTAATCCCAATTTAAACTCCACCACAGGGACAGAAACCAAAGTTAGGAAAGAATATTGTCAAGCTATAGTGTATCTTCAAGAGAAAGTAAACCAATTTGGATTATGACAATAAAGCTTTAGCCTGATATAAAACTTAAATCATCTTACTCTGATAGTGAAAACACAAATGATTCTCTAACAAGTTGAACGTGAAGAGCTCCTTGCTTTGACTATCAAAGAAACTCTATGCAGCACTCAAGAGGCTGTGAGCAGGATCATTCCTTGCTGGTCCTCAAAAAGGAAACTCAATGCAATACCAAACAGGCTTCCAGCCTATCACAGGTATCTTACACATAGTTCCCACAGATTTTGCTGGAAAGAGTAAAAGCTGAATTTAAGAAACAACAGCATCTGCAGAACTGTACAAGTTTTTCTAATGTTTAAGTAAAGGCCAATTCAGCTGTACTTACATTCTCAGCTCAGCTACACAATGACCTCCTGAAGTTATAAACCCACTTGAAATATCAAGAACGTTCAAGTCCCTAACTATAAATGGCAGCATAATTTACAACATGATTTTCAAAAAGGAAACAGAAACGTGGGCTGTAATATACACTTTAACAGTGAAAACATCTGCAGTGAAGCACATAATAAATGATACAAAAAAAACGCATAATCCATTTCTCTCTCTTCTCATGTTCTGCTTTAAAAATCCAGTAACTTCAGTCCCCAGCAGAAACTTGCTTCTCTTCCCTCAAATTAGCTGCCCAGCTCAGGCAAATTTCTCAGACCCCGTATCAAAGTTTTCACCACTTCTGTTGCTGATGATCTTTATAAAAGACATGCTTTAGTTGCAAGCTGTAAGCAAGTGTTTGCCCGTCCTGCACTTCTACTATTCCAGGATAAGTTTCCATGATTTGAGTGACCTTCTTTTCTAACAAGGCTTTCCCTGCAAGTCTAAATGAGCCTAGACATCTGATAAGGAGTTTATCTCTATTGGACCCATACACGAGCAGGTGCTTGCAGAGACAAGGAACAGCCTTTTCCAAGTGAGTTGGCACTGGAGCACACTATTTTAGTCATTTGGAATACACTACTTTAAACTTAAACAAAGTTAGAACAGCAAAGCATTGAAAGCCCACAATACCAGACTTCATTACCTCTCTGCTTCACAGTCACCATAATTTCACAAATTTTGCTTTTAGCACCCAGCTACAAGTTCAGTTCTGGAGCAAACAGTGCCAGTTCAGTGGCCCTGTACTGTGTGCCACTTACACTGCACCTTGTCAGGATAACAGGAGCATAGAGTAAGCTGCAAAATCTACCTAGATGCAAGCTAAATTGCCTGTGCTTAGTTTTATGCTCCCATGGCCAATATTCCTCTTGGCACCAAATTAAAAGTGTTCATAGTCCATGCTAAGCTGCATTTACTGCTGCAGCTAGCAAAGTCCAACATCATTGAAAGAGAGGAACCACAGAGCACAATTAAGTAGCAAAAGACAGGTTAAAAGTCTGGAATTCAGACAGTAAGATTTCATGTTTGTGATGTTCAGGTGCATCTTAGTATGTTGCTGATTTATTCATTCATTCATTTTCATATCATATAAAATATGTTAATAACCAACATGAAAGAGAGTAACAGTTTGCATTAAGAGTATAAGAAATAATGTGCATCTCCGGTTTTAATGTTTCATTTCCACTATTTCAAAGGAATAAACTTTGTTAAAATCAGCTAAGACTTCACTGGATATTTTAACCATCTCAACTAATTGCAATTACTTATTAAGTGGTCAAATTATCTCCGTATTTCCCTGTCTATGCAAAAATAATCCATATATTAGTGAATAAAGCTAAACCACTTCAATTTGCAACTCAAGCAATACATAATGTTTTACATTATTTCAAGGGAAACAACCCCCCAAATCATATCTTTTTCACCTTTAAATTGATTTTCAATATTGTTCTGCTTTATTTGCTCTCTCCACATGGTTTCTTCTGTTTCCTCTTTCAACTGCACTTCTTTTTCTGACATGCAATTTCCTACTTGCTTTTATTTCACTTACTCCTTTGTTTTTTCATTATTTTTGTATTATTTCATCTCCTTTTCTGTTTGTCAATTTTATGCAGGTTTTTTCAGTGTGGCTTAGTGTTCTGACATGCCTTTATTGTTGCAGTTATTTTTATTTACTTTTTTGCTTTCATTGTTCTATAGATGAGATGCTATGCCAAGTGAAATCCCTTTTCAAATTTTCTTTGAATAAAAGATGAGCTGCTCTGGAATCATTCCAGATGTAGCTGCCAAAATGAACTGGTCCAGCACAGTGTTCTTTGTACAATAGTTTCACTACCACTCAAGCCGTAAGAGAAATACAAGAACTCTTACAATGAATCTCTTCTTTTGTCATTTTTTGGTACCTTTGATTGTCTATAGTATTTCAGAGTCAAAACTAAGTGGTGAAAAAAAAAAAAGGCTTTCTTGTGCTGACTTTTGACAAATACCTACTGATAGAGACTTTCAAAACCAAGTGCTTTTGTGAGCAGTAAAACTGAGGAAACTGAAATCTTGCAGCTCTTGCTGTTAGGATTCTCCCATGTCTACTGCTTTGAGTGTTTTGGGGGGGTTGGCTTTCTGTTTGGTTATTGCTTTGTTTGTTTTCTTTGTAACACTTTTACTTGCAACTTGTGCAACTGAAGTATTTTCATATTTCTACCATTGTGTCAAACCTATTTATAATGTGCCATCAGATCCTGAAGTTCTAATTCAATACTTGCCTTGCCTTATCCAGTGCCTAATATTATGGCTGATTACTTGAACATTCCCAACATTCATACATATATGATTATTTTCAGTCCTGCCTTAAAATTCAGTTATTCCATTTCAGATGGGCAGGATGGATTTATTACAGACATCTTTCCAGAAGTCTTAAAAAAACATAGTTGGATTGAAAAAAACCCTGAACTTTATTTCTTACGGAAAAGGTCTAACCTGGTTAACAGTGGTGAATTACGTATAAAATCTTACAGCACACCTGAATGAAAATATACTACTTAAATGCTTACTATTGAATTTTGAATTACTAGGCTAAATAAAGCTACCACAAGTACACAATTTCCACTGTTCCCACAGGTTTCTGAATATCTGACATGTTGATGGATCCCTCTGCACACATCCAAGTTATTATTATCTACACAAAACCTGGATGTATTTCCTGCCAGTGTACAGGTAAATTGTAGAATTCCTTAATGCAACTTATTTTATTGCTGTGCCTAACTGATGGGCACAGAAACCTCTAACAGGGTGTTGCTGTACCAGGAAGCAGAACCTGGTGTGTAGGTCTGAACTGGCATGAACACAAATTCGTAGCACTGACCAAAGCAGCAGGTGTTGAACACATCTACTAAGCAAACTTCATACTGCTTATTCGTGCATACAGAGGGAGTTTAACATTTCTCTGAAGTTATTCATGTGACTTTCACTCCTGCAGGAAGTACAACACATGCACAAGTGCCAGAAAAATGCCATGTGGGTGCTACAGGCCATTGAGACAAAGTTTTGTCCTAGGAATTCCAGAATAAAGTGTCTTAGTTGTACAAACATGAGTCTGACTTGTTCTCACAACCACAACACCTTCTGATACAAAACAGGTCTATGGACATGTACTGCTGAAAGATTTTGTGGATGCTTGAACAATCAAATCCTACATAGCCTCAGAAGCATAGCTCAGAAAAGAGGAAGTATCTGAGCTATTTCTGGGCTATTAAACACCTCACAATGTCACAGCAGCATTCTGCTTTGATTCTTAAGCATGTATTGCTGCAGGTAGAGGCACTGCCTTGCTCAGAGCTAGCTCAGTTTTTTCTACTTGGCACCACATTGACATTGCTCTACATCCATCTACATCAGCAAACTCTACATCCATCAGTTAATTTATCAACAGGACAAGTGCTCTTGGATGAACTGTACATTTAAGGATCAAACCAGTGGTTGCTTTAAACCTGAAGTGACACTTGGGTTTTTAAGGAAGAGAAAAAAAAAAAAAAAGTAAAGCATATGAATCCCACACTAATCCATCTGCACCTCTGCTATGCTGTGCTTTAATACCATAAAAAGCCACAATCAAATTAATTAGCAACGCTCCATCACGAATGCCTCCTGGTGTGACAAACAGGATCATGCAATTCCCAAGGTACTTCAAGAGAGTAATATCACAGTTAGTAGTCAGGAGAGCCAAATCTCCACAGTACTTAAAAACATTTCCTACTTCAATCTGGTGAACAGCTTCTTGAAAAGAAACATAAACTGTACCAGCAGCTTGTACCTGAATGCTTCTGAATCTATTCAGCCCACCTATAAAGAATAAAAAAAAATCTATCAATATATTTATGTTAGTTTTTGGAAAGCAAAATTAAGAAGAAATTGCATGCAAGACAGTATTATATTTTTGAATCCAATTAAGAAATAACATCTATAAGCAGAAGACACATCATGCATCAACACATAGCACTGACAGATATGAATCTGCATATGTGGTACAATGTGACATAGAAATGAGTAGACACATTCAAATCAGTAAGCAGAAAGTAAAACAAATGCAGAAAAACAGAAAGTCTCTGCATTTGACTTTCAATATTAAACCAAAACATATCTCTATGACTTGAAGAAAAACATCTCTTAGCTGCTTTTAGCCTATTCTCCACTTCTACCTTCTTCTCCAATGAAATGTACAGTCTCGCAGGTCACCAGATCCTGCTCTATCCTGCTCTGATCCTGCAAAATTACTTTTTGTCATTATTTTTCAAGAGTGGAGAAATGAGTTCTTCATCTCCAGGAAACATGGATGAAAACCAGTGTGTAGAGACAAGCCATGTAACAGCAATCTGACTCCTGTTGCCATTAACTGCTACATTTAAAATTGAAAATTAGATATGACAAATATATTATATATGAATATTATATTCTTGGTTAAATTTTTATGTAGAGGAACTCTGAAATTTTCTCATTATTTTTTAAACCTTTACAACCAGAAATGTGCATTCTAACACTCCTACAATCATGGATGTATTTTAAATGCCATATTCCACCAACAAACATGACAGATGCTGCCACACTACAGTCAAGATGCTTGCCACAGGAGGAGCAGGGGCAACAAACCCCATTTGTCTCCTTCATTTTTTTGTACATGGAAGACAAACTTGTCAGAATTCAAGTAGATCCTGTCTCCTGGGCTTCCATGTCCCAGATGCTTTAGCTTTCTTTGGATTCAAGGCAACTGTTATGTCTTTCCCCTGCATACAAGGAAGAAACCCTCATTCTTCTATATCCTTCAAGGAACACTCATTCTTTTACATCCTTGACTTTTTCGTTCTTCCCATCATACTCATCTACTCAATGAGCAGTTACAGACAATGTAGATTAGAAGACAAAGTTTATATGTATCAAAATATGTATTGTTCATTTGTACTGCTCCCCTGATCACAAATAAGTGCATTGGGATAGGTTTTTGGCGGCCACCTGACTCCACATATTAAAAATACTGATTAAAAAGAAATAAGCTACAGGACAAACATAGAAATTTAACACATTTCTTTCAACAAGGCCGATATTTGAAGGATAGGTCGAGCACTTTCCTACTTACAGAATGTGACTTATGGGACTATCACCTCCTGTGATATTACTGAAGAAAGAACATATAAAATGGTCTACCAGATTTATATGAATTTTTGTAGTGGCTCTGGCCATTACTGACATTCTTCAATTAGTACTGACCTTTATGTTCTAGGACAAATACTATTCCCTGGAGCAGCCACTTAAAAGAAAATCTAATGCGCTGTGCCTGAACATGTCATTTTTTATGCTACTTCAAAAAAGAAATGCTGCTTAACCAGCTAATTGCAGAAACTGTATGTCATCTAATGATAGCTCTTCTCTCTAGGAAACTACAGTAAATTAGCACTGCAAATGGGATGGGGCAATTCCACTGTTTTCTGGTAGACTGTAAATGATAGATGTTCCCGGCTCGTAGAAACATTTTTCCTTTGTTTGCCGAGAGCTATAAACTCATTAGCAACTCCTCATATTCTTGAATGCAAAACCCCATAGCATGTACTGGACATCTGGGAAAAGCAGTAAAAGCAGATTAATCACTGCCTCTTTGTGATATGGTGGAAACGTGGGAAGAATCTCTTTACTAGGCAACTATATTTTTATCTTAATCTTCTTTAATCCCTTTCTCTGTTCAAATTAATGTTAACAAGATGCCTAACTTCTTATGCAGGACACTTTTCCAGGAAGAAGTGAACTCACCAATAGCTGTTGCAAAACTGAGGTGGTGAGTTTTCCCTTTGAAACCACTGTAACTACAGTAATTTTTTTCTAGTCAGATAAGGACCTCTTTTTGGCATAACTAGGATGGGTATGTATAACCTTTCTCCATGGAACACCCTGTGTCTTACCATTGAACACATGGAACCAAACCAGAATCAAGTTCCTTGATAGACCTTTATCTGCCACCTTCCATTGCAAATGACACAAGTATCAGAGGGTTTGATTAATGAAGAGCATAAGGCAGAACCAAAGCCGAGGTGTTAAGACAGAATAGCAGCTAATAAAGCTGTCTTACGTATGCTTTCCAGTCTGATAAATGATATACCTGCTAGTAGTAACAGATTTTTAAGTGACTTTAAATGACACCATCAGTGATCAATGAAAAAATGTTAGAAATGGCAGGCAGGAAGAAACTTTATCTACTAGATCCTGTCCGCTGGACTTTTGACTTATTACTCTACCATGTGCAGAGTTTCTTATCAGAGGATTGTATCTTCTATTCAATTTCTGAGACCATGTAACCAGAAGTTTATATCATGTAAATGTCCTTCACCTAAATACAGGATTTTCATTGTCAAATTAAGCTCCAGATGATCTTAAGAAATCATGAACTGGTTTCTGCTATGAAAAGCCACAATATTTTAAACTGCTACTAATGGGAACTGCACATAAGAAGCAAAATCTGGGTTGTAAGTTCTTTCAAAGCCTACACTATGGTTTATAATGTCAGATAATACTTGCAAATAGATCTTTAAAGTGTATTTATCCAATTGTGAACACAACGCATCCAAATATATACTAAAGCTGTTGCCTATGCCAGGTCAAGATTCCAATTAAGGTTTAAGAAGTTGGAAATAGGTATCAGCCTGCACACATAACTGGGACCACAGTGAATTCACATCTGATGGAATCACAGAAATACATACTTTGAGCAGTAAAGGCCTAAAATCTTGAAACTTTATTAAAGTTTCCTAATAAACATCAAACAAGACAGAGTACCAAATACCATTGATCTAGGTCCTGATTCCAAATGGTAATCACTCAATTACTAAAAAATGCAAGGAAAACCTAGTCAATCAGTAAGCATGTGAAATGATCTGTGGTTCTGAGGAAATAACAGACAGCCAACAGCCCTATCCAGTTTATGTTAAATAAAATTTTACCGAATCATTGCTTCTTTACAGTCAAAACAGTTCACAAAAGTATCTCTTGGAGAAAGAAAAGACCCTCTCATTTTTTGACATGTTTATCTTTGAGACTTCAGCATTAAATTTAGGAGACTTTAATTAAGTATCTAAAATTAGACTGAACAGAACCCTGTTGAGATCGAGCCTAGTTCCCCCCACAGACTCCTCCTCCACACTAATCACCAGGTTGTTTTAGCATACACTGATCTTCCCCTAAAGCAAACCTTCTGAAGGCTTCTGTTGTTACGACTTTACTTAAGCTGTACGGCCAGAGCAAACCAGAAGCAAATCTCTAAACCTCAGAAGTTGACATTGCTGCATATCATCCTGTGACCATCTGCTTCAGTTTCAAGAATTATCACATTATTATCTGCACTAGCTTTCGTCTCTAAAATATGTGAAAGAAAAAACCTATGAAGAATCTTTGATGCTGGGACTTCTCTGCACATAATATAAAAGCTTCTTTTTGTTTTAAAAAGGAACCAAAGACAACATCCCAGGTGTGCTAAGTCTTCTTTTCCACTGTGGATACAAAAATTAGAAGGCATCTTCCCTTTCCTGAAAACCTGCTCATCAGTTAACACTGGAGACCAATTCATTTATTTACCTAACTGGCAACCTGTTCTCAACTGCCACTGACCAAATAGTAGCAGTGCTTATACACTGGGTTTCTTAAAAATAGTGGCCTCTTCTGCAGTAAAACTCAACATTTGCAATACATTGCTGAACCTCCTGCTATCAGCTCTCCAATTTATGCTCCAATTATTTAAACCAGTCTTGCACTTTGAGGTGATACAAAACTCTTCTATGCAAATACCTATTACAAAGAGAGTGAGCCAGATTTATACTAGATGAGTGTAAATTGTATCTGACCTCAAAACACGTTAGATACCAAACCCCTGTTTATGTGTAATAGAAGAATTACACAAATCCCTGTCTGGTCCATTTGGTTGTGTTTAGCAGATGCTTTAAAAATAAAATAACCACTTTTTCATTATGTAATTGCAAAGAAAAAAGGCCAATGATCAAAGACATTTTCACCCAGTTTTACCTATGCCTCTCCTTTCATACATGCAAATGAAAATCCAATAATCAACAAATGAACAAAACAGGGTCTACATTTTAAATTACAGAAGAGTAATTTTATCTCATCAAATAATTTTTAGAGGTATCCTTATTAATAATTACTATCATATTTCTACAATGCAATTCAAATCAATAATATTACTGGAATCTGAAGCCAACATACTGCCCTCTGGTCATGCCAAATGCCAGTTATTTTCCAAACTGCTGAAGTCAGAAGAAGAAAGTTATTCCTTGATTAACAGAGCCTAATTTCACTAAATAGTGAATATAACAGCACCTGATTCTCATGTGTGTCCTTTTGAAGTAGAGAACTCTGATCCTCCAACAAAGCAAGGGAGGCAGACACTGTAATCATCAATTACATCGTCAGAGAGAGCAAATTACATATTAGCGACCAAACCCAAATAAACTGAGGAAAACTGACACAAGAAAGGGAACTGCTCCCTTCACTTGCTTCCCCTGCTGCAGAGATAAAACAGGAATTCATCTACTATAATTTAAAAGTAGCAAGAAGGGAAAAAGCATGACATTCTGGGAACATTCTTCTTTGACTTGGATTATGCACAGGATTCTACTTCCATAAAAAGTGGAGGTCATTACTTATACCCTGGTAATATTTAAAACGTGTTCAGTGCTCCAGAGAAAGAGATGGCTTAGGCAAGAAGATTCAAGCAAAACATAAACTTAAACTAAAAAACAGATAAAAGATATATACAGACTTGCAGAGGGAAATATTCTGTTGCCTTTACATTATATATTTGTTCACTTCATAGGCAGCCCCTTTAACTGCAAAATATGAGATCATTTATTCAGCCTAAGCAATACCTAAAATGATCATTAGCCCACGTTTTACCCTCTTCCGTTTTTAAAATAGAGGTCTGCAGTGGGACAATCCTGTCTGGAAGCCAGGTGCTCCCCAAAGCAGCTTCTAGCACTGCCTATCCTCAATGGGACAGGGCAGAGAAAACAGAATTAAAGGCCCTTGGGTCAAGACAAGGGCAGGGAGAGATCACTCACCAATTACTGTCATGGGCAAAACAGACTCAGCCTGGAGAAATCAGTTTAACTTGTTACCAATCAAATCAGAGTAGGATGACTGGAATTAAAAACTGTGCCTTAAAACACCTTCCCCTCACCCCTCCCTTCTCTCCAGACTTAACTTTACCCCTAAATTCCCTAACTCCTCTCCCCAGCAGCATAGGAAGGGGAACAGAGGTTGTGGTCAGTTCAGCTGACTGCTCCAGTGTGGGTCCCCCTCAGGGTCACAAGTCCTGCCATCAGATCTGCTCTAACACGGGCTCCTCTCTCCTTGGGGCCATAGGTCCTGTCAGGAGCCTGCTCCAGCATGGCTTCCCACAGCATCACAGCCTTATTCAGGCATCCCCCTTCCCTGGCGTGGGATCCTCCAAGGACTGCACATGGATATCTGCTCAACCATGGACCTCCATGGGCTGCTGGGGCAGTCTGCCTCACCATGGGCTCTGCCATGGGCTGCAGAGAAACATCTGCTCCAGCACCTGGAGCACCTCCTTCCCCCGTCCCTCAACTGACCTTGATGTCTGCAGGGCTCTTTCTCACTTATCTCCACTTCCCTCTCTGGCAAAGATGCTTCCCCCACATCAATCCCCTAAAATACATTATCCCAGAGGCACTACCACTGTCACTGATGGACTCAGCCTTGGCTAGCGGCAGGCCCACCTGGAAGCCATCTGGCATTACCACTGTTGGACACAAGAGAAGCTTTTCACAGAAGCCACCCCTGTAGCCCTCCCACTACCAAACTCTTGCCACAAAAACCCAATACAAGCTCTTAGAAACAAAGGCATTTAAAATGATGAAAGCAGTGTGAATTTCTAGGTACTTCATATCAAGGTAGTTACACAGAAGAAGGATGCTGGACTCTGGATGAACCAGAACATGGCTTTTGATGACAAATTTCAGTTATTATTGAAGCCTGCAATATAAAAATTGACCTTTCCCCAGCACAAACCATCACAGCTTTTTCCTTACAGAGGATAATGCAAGTATTAGATTATAGGTAATGGCCATTATTTATGTTACATCTTTAATTAATTATTCTTGAACTCTTGGCAGAAGCACTAGAACTTACATTTTATCATGCACTAAACCCGTCCAAATGGCAAGTAACACTTGAGTGTTGCAATGTGCTTCTCCTTTCTGTATCTCTGTAAATCACTAAAAGCTGACAAATCTTCCTGATGTCATTTCAAAAATATACAAACATCTACAAGGTAGTCTGAAATAACAAGCTCACAGAAAGTTAAAAAGAGATAATCCTACACTTTAGTATAACATTGATTCATTTGGTGACCAACTGTGCTATCAGTAAGCAGCTTGACTCATCGCATGTGAAAAATGGAGTGGCACTTGCTATCTACATGAGTTTAGTTTCCCATGATATGTATGGGAGATGTTCCTGTCACTGCCTGAGCTCCATCTACCTTTTGGGGTTTTCTGAAAGAATGTGGAAAATAAAGACTTAGACTTGAATGTTGAGTCTCATAGGCCCAGGAAGCTCATGTTCTGTCCAAACTGAAGTTTCAGGACATATCAACATGAGAGGCTGGACAGAGTAAGGCCTTTAGAAGAGTGTAAGCAGTCTAAGCTGCCATACACTGACAACTACTAACCATCTCTGCTACGCAGATCAGACTACATCACAGTAATGTTAACGATACCAGTTTCCAACCCTGCCAATATCAAACTCAGTGCAAGAAAACCCAATTCCTTTTGCCAGACAAATGCTAAATACATAAAACACAAGTATCCACAACACTCATCCATGGTACAGTGTCAGCTTCCCCAGTGTTATTTATCACTCTGCTTATAAGCTTATAAAGTTCATTCCTTAGGGTAAGATATTTTCTTAATGGACAGCAAGTTTGGCCACAGTTGTGCTGTTACCTAGTATTTTCCCTGGCATTATGTCAAAGAAAGGTTTTTAAGGCTTATGTAAGAAATGATGTTTAGAATGATGATAGTCCAGGCCCTGAGCGGATCTTAATCCTTCATATGTCTGTCGACTCCCACAGAGCTATGTTAATGCATAGCAGCTGAGCAGCTGTCCTACTGAATAATGTTCTATCCCTTAATCTGGTAAAGGAGTTCTTTACCTAAAGCCATGCAGAGTCAGGCATGAAACTCATAAGAAAAGGGAAAGTTGAATCCAAGACCAGAAACTGAACAATTTTTCTCTATCATCAGACTTGTACTCCAACTTACACAGCCAACCATTACTGAACTCCCTATGACTGTTTCAGTTTGACAACACAAATGAAAATAGCACTTATCAGTAAACACATTTAACAGATAATTGACAGGTTATCTCAAATAGTTTCTCTGTCAAACATAACATTGAGAACTCCAGCTTCCATGGAGCCTCAAAGCCTGTGTCCCAAGGGAAGTCTCATGGTCGTCTAGATGAGCTTGTCAGGTCAGAGATACACACACATGTACAAGCAGGCAGAACACATACCATAATCACTGGTAATTCTGCAGCCTAGCTGAGACATGCTCATACGACAAAGGCCCTATTCTAGATACCTGTGATAAATAAGGTCCAAAAACTGGAAAAAGAAGGAACTGAATTTACATTTCAAAGATCTCAAGCAGTTACTGGAAGCTATGGGATTGAAAAACCTTTAATCCCTCCTTTCTAGTCTAAATTTTAGAAATTCTTGTCCTAAATGCTATCATGTTATGGGGTGAAGTCAGTGGAAGGTTCTAATTGACTTCAGCTGTAGAATACAGAAAGGATGACGAAGACACTCAAATGCCACAAAGAAAACTGATGAAATCTCTTTTACAGATTGCATAACAAAAGGGCTTTGTGAAAAAATCATCTCCCGTCACTCTTTAAAAAGAGAAAAGAGCTCAGAAAATATTCCTTCTTTTGGTAGCAGCTGAATACTTGCACCAATAAGGAAACAGAGCAGCAGCCGTCTTCTTTCTGATACATTTAAATCTGCTTGACCTTGGACACATACCATTTCACTGGTACCAGGAATGCCAAACCTACTCTTGTGGTGTGGCTGCAAATGGAGAGGTTTAAGAACCCGGTGATTTCTGTAGGAAAGTCACTACACACAACACTCAACACTCTAAACATTTTATTAATTAGCTATTGATCAAAAAGTTGCAGGCTTTGTGCAGCAGAAACTCACTGGACCATGCACAGCTGCACACTGAGGGGAATAACCAAACAAACGCATCTACCTGGATTTTCTCCCTGGTAGAGAGAATTGATTTAGGAATTTAAAACTACATTGTAGGCCTTGTCTTCCCACCTGCAAAGTCAAGTCATTTCATTGAGATAAAGAAGTAATGAAGATAACACTTATGTCTGGTCTTTTTGTGACTAAGCTTGCCAGGACAGGACTTCAAATGTAGGCACATAGTTCCATATACACAAATAATGGAAAGGAGAAGTCTACACCTTAAGAACTGCGATGGCTAGGCCAGGGAATACTCCATCTTGCCATGCACTGAATACACTCATGAAAGTTTTGATGTAGCTGATGATGCATGATAATGCTTACTCAAATAATATCACCCTTTGAGGATCTCTCCATAAAATAAATATTCATACATTTTTTATTAATTGACTTTTTTCTTGGCCATTTTGGTTTCTTTCTCATAAACTTAAGGTGTCTCATATTAATAACATCTATCTAGAAAATTTTTGACACAATTGTGATCAAATGTAAGAAAGTTGATCAATGAAAAAATATTTCAGAATTTAATAAAAAAAACAGAATATGAATGTTTCTCACATGTAATGCTTTCTGCCTATATAAAAAAAGGAAATATCAGCTCCCAAAAGGCAAGTATTCACTTTTGGTAACTGCAATCATTTAGACTCAAAGTAGCTGACCAGAGATTTTCTTTGTGTGTGTATATTGCTGCCGTTGTTCTTAAGCACTCAAACCCACAGATGATTTCAGCTTATATTGACCTTTAAATATCAGTTATACCACTTTGAGATAAATGAGTGTTGCTACTTGAGAGCTGTGTGAGGCACGCACTAACCTGGGGAATGAGTGGCTGCGCTGGTAGCACAATCAGTGGTAGCTCTGTCTAATGAATAAATACAGCTGGGACAAATGACAAATACTGCAGGTGTGATTTGGGGTTTTTTTTTAATGTCTCAGTCTACAAAAAATGGAGGGGATAAGCAGTGACATTTTTAGCCTCTTTTCCATTACCAGGAACTGCTGAACTGTGGGCTCAGCTGGTCTAGTATTCAGCGCAGCAACAGAGCCACAGTGAAGGAAATGAAGATTTTTACTGCGGTTATTTTCTCTATTGCATCCCATCATGAATATTTTTGGCTTGGATATTGGGCAGGCTTGGTTGTTGCCCTCCTCCTAACCCCTGTGGGGCTGGACCCTCACTCGTGTGGGCAGTGTGGAAAATAACTGGAGCTCCTGGAAGAACTAGGAATCAAGAGCAGTTGCCACTCAGCACTAGTGGCAGCCTTCATGCCTGAGACCTACAGGCTGCATTCCTTCAGCATGTGCATAAGGAGCCTTCAAGTTAAATAAACCATAGAGCATTTTGAACTTACTCAAAGTAAGGTCCTGGATTTTCAACATGACTCTCCTGTACTTCTACTGCGACACACACTAGTTACCCCAGTATCATTACATCCTACATCTGAATTATCTTTATGGACAAGCTGCTGAGGCAATTCCTAAAAGGGAATGCATTTTAAATACAAAAAGAGGTCTTTGTTTCATATTGTACTAAATTCATCACTGGAATTGGTTTTACTGCTAGAACCCAGGAACACTAAAACCCACAACACAATAGAACAAGCAAACCCCAAAATATCTGGAGTTCCAGTAGCATGGAATTTTCCAAGAATGTTTTCCCCCAATAAAATATTTATAAATGAAGTATATGATTATATAGAATGTCATCAATCAGCAACATATTTGAGGAAGAAATTCACCAGTCATTATTCACTTAAAATTTCTTAGCCTTCTCTTTAAAATCTCAGGCCCAGGTTCTTACCAAATGGAATACTGCATGAGGCTGATTCCACAACTCATGTGGCACAAAAATTCAGTTAGACTTTGTGTCTGTACAATGCAGTGAAATATGGCAAAGTACAAAGGTGATCACAGGAATGCAGTTAGGAACTAACTGAAAGTTAATCGCATCTGTGAGTAGAAAGCATTACATGTAAAGTACTCCTGCTGCCAGTCACACATTTGTTTTAATATAGTTTAAGGTCAAATCACCTTTTAATGTGATGTGGCATGTGGATAACATGCAAATTCCCTAACGTAATTTTACAAGAATACACATAAATATTTCAAAACTAAGTGGAAAGACAAACACAATTCATCTTGTCTAAACACACATTCTCTCTTCCTTGCATCATCCTCACTAATTAAAGACTATGATCTACTGTAGGATTTCCAAGAATATAAATCTTGCAGCAGTTGCTAATGATTCTCTGGCAGTGACAGAAAAAGAGAGAAATCTAGCTAAAAGAAATAATAATATAATTCTACAAATGAAATGCAAATTCTGCTTACTTAAGAATCAAGAAAGTGACTCACAGATATGCCTGGAGGAAGAAATTAATAGCCCCATAGGGAAGAAAGAGTGGAAATATTTTATTACTTATACATCATTAATTACAACTATTGAAAGAGATACCTGCAACAGGTCACATAACTTGGTTCATGTATCAAAACTATTCAAATAAATCCTTCCTCTACTACTCGTCTCCTACTCTCAGGCCCACGTATAAGAGAAAAGCTTATAATGACATCTCTGATAAGAGGGGTTTCTCAGAGTTTTTGTGATCATCAAAAACCAAATATATACACAGTGAAGTAATTCAAATTCTATGGAAATCTCTAAAAGATAGATGTGTATTCCTAGTAGTTACACTGGAGACAAAACAGAAGCTACAGAGAAGTACTGGGTTTCATACTGCAGGTACTGCAAAATGCTCTAGGCCCACAGTATGCAGCAGAACAGAAGAATGACAACAGTCTGTTTTGGATATGTGTGGACCACTGACAGATTTCATATTTCTATTTTCCTTCACAGTCTTCAGATAGATGAGGATAATGCATAGAACTGAGTAGGCACAAATACATTATTTAGCACCACAGACTACTTGCACATTTTCCAGGCAATCTCATTAGCTGTAGAAGCACAATAAATAGTTTTTAGTAGATTTCCATCTACTTTAGAGTTTTTATTTGCCTATATAATTTTGAAGACATGGAGAGAAAAAAGTTGAAAAGTAAAATCATGTGCAAAAACTAAGCAGGGCAGCTATTTCTAAAGAATGTTTACCGAAGACGCCATGCCGCACACAAGGGTATGTTCTACCTAAATCAGAGATTTGGCACGCCCAACAAAACTGAGTGTCTTCATTACCTAACCCATCACTGCTGCTTGAACAAAATGAATAATACTCCATTGACATTGTTTGATTTGTGTCTGAAAGTATTATCTTAAAGATATATTTCTCTCACACACAGTACTATTTATATATATATTAGCAAGTATATGGTACTGTTATAAATTCAGCATCTTGCATATCTCTTTATGCAAGTCTCAATTTAAGCAGGAGGGAACTCCATAACTATCTGACAGTAACTAATGCTAATGTGGGGCAGAGGAGGACAAAAACTCTTTTATCTCTTCCCAACTTTTCTTCTATTTCTACAAGAACTAATGTGACTGTCACCTTCACTACTCAGAAGAAAAGGAACCATTAGCTGCAGCTGATTAGCACGCCAAAGATGGTTTTACCTTGTGTTTCAAAAAGAGATTCACTTTTTATCTATATACGATAGAAGAGTGATGGGTTATCAAAACCCTCTACTTAAGATGAAGAAGCTGATGAATGGATGATAATAGAAAAAGAGAAATACTTACATTTGGGGGCTCAAGTCAGATATGGAGATAATTCAGCTATTTCAGTTGTAACTAACAGGCATTACAGATTACTTTTCAGCAAACCTCTATTATTTGTCTTTTATGAATACAGCTACCTGAATGCTGATATCCATGTCATCTAATTCATTACCACTGACTGATTGGCAAAAGTAAGTTCTTATAAATGAATGTATGTTCAAACAATTTCAAGTAGAAGAGTAACTGACACCATGTCACAGGTACAGGAACATGCTAGAGACCAGAGAAAGACTCTCACCATAAAAGGTAGTGAATATCCAAGAATGAACTGGAATACCTGGAATGAATTTCCGAGATGGATGGCATGAGGAAGACCTAAAAGAAATACGTCAGAGTTTAAGAAAAAAATTACACAGTGAAGGTGTCTGCAATACCTAAGACTGAACTTGATGGCCAGAAGATTTCAGAAAACCCAGTATGTTAATCTTGGCTTTCAAAATGTAGGAAACCTAAGGAAGATCAGACACAAATGACAAAGTTCTCCCAAAATCTTATATTTGTGCTCTCCCACCTCCCAAAAAATATATTTTAGAAATTATGTATCAGGTATTTCCCAGCAGACAGCTGCATAGAATACTCTTCAAAGTTTCAAATTATTCTGAAATGGAAGTAATCTGTTTTCTTCACTACTTACAATCCAAGCAGATCTCATAACTCCGTGATCATTTTATTTCCAACAATACTCCAAAAAGCTAACAACCAAAATAGAAGAGCCTTATATAAATAAAGAAAGGCTCCAGCTAGACCCAAAGAGTCATCAGTATTTGAAAATGTTATAGATGTGTCTATCAGCAAAATAAAGGCATTAGCTAGAAACCTGTACTGAAGAGAAGAAATAGCTTCATATGGTTAAAAAGGACTGGTCTTAATTAATCTCAGTATTTGTAATTGTGCTGATTTGGGGTTAATTTAATACAGTGAAATCTCAGTTGCTCCAATGTATTCTATAACCAGTATCTGTCAGATAGTTGAGCAGACCACCAGGCACGTTATTGTTCTGTTCTGTAATGGTTTCTTTCCCTTTCCCACTTGCACTTTTTTTAGCTGTTACTTTTGCTGCGCTTCTGTTTTTTGTTTTTTATGGTGTTCATCATAGCTATAAATAAATAAACAAAGCACAATACTCACTGATTGCTACTTTATATGCTATAATTCTAAGATACAGTATTTCAGAAACAGGAAAAAAAAAAGTCCAGTCCCCAGGATGGTACTTATTCTATTTCTGGAGTAACCACCAACAGCAAAAATCACATTCCAACAACAAAAGCCACTTTTTTTTTTTTTTCCAACAATGGTGAAAAAAGAAATATTCAAACTCTTTCTAATAAAAAGTTTTCTTCAACTCCTTTAGCTTTCTATTCCACTGCTGAAGAGGTTTTGTACAAATTCTCCGAGGAGTACTTGTATTTCTAGAGAAAGTACACACAGCCCAGAAAAAAGAATCGCACTGGTTCACCTTCATCTTTGAACACAAAAGATCCCTAAAGTTTCTTGACATTTGCACCTCTTCTTTTTTCTAACTATGCATGAAAATTATTGCTGCTCTCTGGCCTCCCAGCCTTTTGGTCAACAGTAGTATCTCCTGCAAGGTGGGTGCAGCTTAAACATATTCATCAGATTTAACAGACCTGGCTATTTTTAACTGAATTGGTCACTGCTGCTCAGTTTCTCAAGCTTGACATCCAAGGTTTGCCCAGCTATTAACTATAACCTATCAGGTTTGGATCTTCTCCCAGGGGAGAACGCATTTGCACAGGACTCCGGTGCAGCAATGCACATTCTGCTTGACACTGTTTCT
>JAOEHX010053364.1:0-36971 GCA_025448015.1 Bolborhynchus lineola | reverse complement strand
TCCGAGGAGCTGTGAGTGTGGCCCCTCCAAGAGCTGGAATTGCAGCAGAGAACCTCCAGCAGCTTTGAGCAGTCTTCCTCCCTCAGCCCCTCCAAGGAATTCCACCCGTGCCTCAAGGAATTCCTCTCTGGTGCCTTCAGGCTGCCAGCTCTGTCCTGGTGGCAGAACCAGGCAGTCTGGCAGTGGAACATGGGAGGGTGCTGCCTTATATTGCCCCAGAGCATTGTGATGCTGCGTTGGCGGGTGGTGGCACTATGACACAGGGGTGACAGGGCCCCCACAGCCCTGCCTGCCGCAGCCCTGCTGCTGCCCCTTCTCTCTCCATCCTCTGGAGAAGGGCCTTTGGGGTGCTGGCCCTGAGGCAGTGCCTGTGCCCAGGAAGCCCACAGGGATGTCCTCACCATTCCTTATCAACACACCCAGTGCCATTTGCTATGCTGCTTATGGTGAGGATACTTTTTGGAAATATGAAAACTTACATATATTCTACATGGGTTTTTTGTTTTCTTTCAGTTGTATGAAACAATTGTAAACAATTCACTGAACACAAAATCACAAATTGCAGCACAATGACCTATATTCAGTCTCTGCCTACTTATTAACACATTCATATGGTCAAGGACTGATCAGCCTGCAGTACTGCTGTGTCTAGAAAGAGACACCAAGTTACATTTAAGGCTATTACAATTAGGGCACAAGTAGAATAGGTCTATTTTGGGCAGAGATTAAGAAGCAAATGCTAGTGCATGGACTAACTGTAATGCAAACACTAGTTTTCACCCTAATTTGAGAATATTACTCAGCCCCAAATCAAAATTAGAAGAACAGAAGCAGCCTTTGCTAACCCCAAAATATCTTCTGAGCTTTCTCTGCTACCTAGAAAATAATCTTTACCTTCAGCTCTTACTATGCCACACTGAATGTAACCTTGGAGGCAAGTTTCTGCCTACCTCTGGATCTTCTGTCTTAAATCCATCCCAATTGTTCCTGAAAGATTTAGTAACAGACACCCTAAATTATTTCTGTCCTGAACCCTGACACAGTCTAAGTTCAATTATAAACATCCCCTTAGCACACATCAAGGCCACAGCTAGAAACAAAGCAAAGATAGGTGTGTGATACAGTGCTTACCTCTCTGTCCTCTCTTACACCTGGTATTAACTTAAACTTTCTCTGACAAAAAAGCTGTTCTTAACTTTAGACTAACCTGTATCAGTAGAAGCAATGGGACCAAAAATGAAATATAAGCAAGAAAACCCAGTCAGCCTTGGACACAGTTGTAGTCCAGGTGCTTTCTGTTGTTCACAAGGCCAATAAACCAGGCAGTTTGGCCACTGCCATCCTGCACCTTACTGCAGATGTTTTCAAAAAGAAAGAAAAATGCAGAACCATACCAGGAGATATAAGCTGGAACCAGATCCACAAATCAGTGTCATGTCTGAGAGCAGACATGGGTGCTAACATCCAGAGGAAAGGCCTGGCCACACCATCTCTCATTCCTCTGGCCCCGCATCTGGACCTGCCTAGGGTTTGGCATGACCAGGTTACCCTGCAATCATTAAAGCAACCATGCTCCCAAACCAGCCTACACCTTCCTGCTGTTGCACAAACTCTGCTTTCATCAATCCTCTGATTCCTCATGGGGCTGGTCTCCTTCCTTTGTTTCAGGAGCTAGATTACCACATCCCCTTTTCAAGACATATATATAGTTTGTGTCACCACCTCCAAAGTGCTGAGCTTTATTTGCTGCCTCAGTCCTGAGACTCTCACCTTCTTATTCCAACCAGTATCAGCACCATAATTCATCCTTTTTTGTGTTAGAAACACAGTTCAGACACAGCACATAAGAAGCAGCTGCATGAATTGCCTCAACTTGTCATCAGCAAGATGAGCAGAATAAATTTCACAGAAAATAAATGATGCTCATAATGAACTGTCACATCAAGCTGGAAAGGTGATATGTGTATTTTATAGCAGCAGGAAATGTTATTTGGAGCTCCTCCTGGCATTTATAGAGGTATTTTTTCAAATTACACAGGGAAGGACACCACTGCCTGGGTCATCTTCATCACTGCTTCATCACATTTATGTACAGAAGTGCTAGCCAAGGTGAACTGAATTTACTGTCTGTAATAAAAATAAGATTTAATAAAACTTGCCTTAAAAACATACCATTTGCTTCAGCAACAGGAGCACAAGAGCACAGATAGGCCTGTAGATTACCAGAGTACAGCTGCTATTACAAGGACTGAGGACTTTGGAGATGCCTCCTAATTTTCAGCTGTCTTCCATGGCTTTTCCAAGGCTTCCAGCCTTGCATAGATTTTTCATGAGGGACAGAGTCAGAATCATCCTATGGTCCTCAACACCAGCAGTGTATTTTCCACAAAACAGCCTCTGACCTTTCAACACTCATCTTTTAGGATGGTCTGCATGACGTCTTTAATGAGTTACTAGCTGAGATTCATGGATCTTAAATAACCAGATACAAAAGATCATCGCCTCTGAGACATCAGTTGTATGGCAGGTTGTGAGTTTCCACTTATTTCATGCTCCTTGTTTTTCCACAGGCAATATTACCCCTTTTCCCTCCCAGACTGACCACCTCTCCTTTCCCAGTGCCTCCATTGGCCCCCTCAAGCATTAACTTGCTCTTCCTCAAAGAGCATCTTTACCCTCAGACTGGACTTGGTTTCAGTTTACTGCTTCTGTTTCAAGTTTGGAGAGGACCGATATGACAGATAGTAGCTCAATCTTTCCATATACAGCAAGTGTTGTCACCTCACTATACAACTTGTTTAGATGTAGACTGAGATCATCACACCTGGAGCAGGAACGAGTACTTCCCCTCTGACATACAAACCTGTGATTTTCTCCCTCGCTTGCTGTCTCTCCAGCAGCCACCAGGCTGTGCTGAGGGATCACTTTTCTCCACCAGAAAAACACCGAGGCCCGTTTGCAAGAAGCTGTGTTTTCCCACCGGCGGTACAAGAACTTGTGTGTTTGCCCGAGACTGCCATCACTCTGCCCAGAAGTGAGAGGAGGCAAGGTAGACGTTTCCCCCATCAAAATAACAGAGCAGTTTGTTACAGTGCACAGTATCCCATGTATTCCCAAGGCTTCTGTCAGACAATCTTAAACATCCCCTAGTGACAACCACGTCATTTCTTGAGCACAGGAAGGTAATACAGGAACTTTCCCTCAGACAGTAGGTACTTTCTTCCAGCAATAAATCAGCTCATGATAATATCAGAAGAATGATGACTGAGCATTTCCAAAATGTTAAGCAGTGAGACAAGGTCAGATGCCAGGAACAGCACCCTTTCCCTCTGCTGTTGCCTTACTGATCCCAAGCTCACGCAGACTGCCTGGAAGCTCTGCAAACCCCAGCAGGCTTTTTTAAGCAGACAATATTATGATGAGCAGCTCATATCTATCCTTACAAAACTTTGGAACCAGTTACATTTTGTACTGCCACAGCAGGGTGTGAACCAAACGCCAGAAGAAAAACAAGAGGCAGCTCAAGCCAGTGAGGTGCAGGATCACAGTTAGCATAAAGGGGCACACGTGTGGTGCTCCAGCCCCAGCTACTGCCTCTTTCACGCCTGTGCTAGCATCCCTGAAGCAAACCTGCAGGAAGAAGCCTTAAGGAAACATAGCACTGTTTTTTGTAGAGTTTTGTTTTCAGGCCCAGAAATAAAACATTTGGCCACATATGAGGCATGAAAAGTAAGAGCACAGGCTCCTACACCCCACATGAAAACTGTTCCCTAAGGTTGTCTTCACTACTATGTATTGCAGGAGGAAAAAAGGGAAAACATCACTTAGTGAAAGTGAAGCTATAGCTCTGCTCCTAAAAGAAGTCCCCTCTTTCCTCCTGCTTATGCAACTCGTTTTCCTTCTGCTTCTGCCTACACAATACAGCTGGCCTCCCTCATGGGGGCTCTGGCAGGCACTGAACCTGTCACCAACCACAGTAGTTAACTATCCAGCTTGCTGTGCCTGACGTGGTTGAGATGACAGAGATGCCAAATGATGAGCATATTAGCCCAAGGCAAGCAGTGGGAACATGTAGGAGATTGGGGAACAGAGAGGGACAGGGACGTTCTTCCTTCAAGGCAGCCACACCCTTAGACAAGGTCATTTCTTGGGAAACACACCTTCTCTGTGCTGCTATCTGGCTGGCCTGTCTGCCTAAACTGAAACTCACTTGAAAAAGATCCCAGTCCTCTTATAATCGAAATTTGCTGATCTGTGAGCTAAAAAAAACAATAAAAATTCAAGAACATTAATGTCTATTAGAAGAGACCATCCGTCCTTAAGGGTGGCTGCAACAACCAAGTAAAAAGAATTAACTAATTTAACAACAGTTTCAAAAATTACATTGCCAACTAGTGTAAGGCATTCTTCAACCAAACCATTTCTTGATTCTTCCTCATTCCATATTGGTCAGCTTTATAGTAATATTAGTCCCAAGGGGAAATTGCTTGTTTAAAGAACCAGCAAATCTTTATTATATACCAGTAAACTGAAAAAATTGCAGTGAAAACTAAAAAAAAAAAGGCTGAGCAAATTATTCTCTCATTTCAGTGTTTAATTGACAAGTGCAAACATAAGGCTCGCATTCTGCAAGATGTGTGTATCATTCCATTAAAATCAAGTCACATGTGTGGGCAACAAGCAGTAAAAAGGCAGCACTGACTGCCAACATTGTGCTTTGAGTTTGAAACCCGTGAGGGGGAGAGGGGAAAGTAGGCTTAGCAGATTGAATACTAAATTGAGATTCCATACACCTTAACGGTGCTGCAGGTCCTTCCCGTCTAACAGATACCACTGCAAATACTCCTCTATGCATGGGTTTCCCTGTCTATACAGAGGGTAAAGGAATAGACACCCCCAATCTTTCTTTTGGCCAGTCCTCAGCACTGAAAGCTTTACAAAAGAGTACTGCCATTTTTATGCACGTAGGGCATTTCGCCAGGTGAGTTGCTTTGCTAAATGTCCATAAATAAATCTTTGCTAGACTAATGCTACTTTCTCTTCACATGAGAGTGGGAGACATTTTCATATCCTCTTTTCTTCATTTTTAGGTGGGAGAATGTAAAATTTCCATGAGCAGCTTCAAGAGTCAGAATAATTTGGGTAGGTCCTAAGGCATCTAGAACACAGGGTATGTTAAGAGTTCAGATGGTTCCTAAGCTATGGCGTGACGAGGTAAGCCATTTACCCTATAAAAAACCCATGCATCTACATCCTCAAAACAGACCTCACATAGACCATGGGGTAAATAAGCCTCAAGATAATGTGGTAGCTACAGTTATTTCCCAAAGAAACAGATTTTCTGCTTTAAAGGCTGTCATTTGGAGTCAGTCATTTCAAGGTAATGCATCAAGGTTGATAAAATATCAATTACATGCATATTTCATTTTTTACCTTTCTGCCAGCTTATAAAGCACTCCCTTTAGATTTTTTGCCAGGAGGAAATAAATTAGAAAAGCATTAATTTTTTTTTCAGAGCAGACAGGACTTGGAACTTCTCCCACAGCAAATTTCAAGGAATCTAGTACTATTCTCAGCACCTGACAATCTTCTTTTACCACTGAAATGCCCCGCTTTTGGCAAGCTAAGGTCCTGTTACCCTTGTACCCTGACACAAGAATTTCAGCCTGATCGGGGCTCAGAAAAAGCTTTTTTGTTCTGTTTTCTGTTGGTTGGGGAATTTTTACCTCAATTTTTGGTTTTGTTAATAAGGAAGCCCATTTATAAAATGCAAGAATGTGACAGCTTGAAGCAGACCAAAATGGGATAAATCTTCAAGCTGCTGAGGAAATACTGACTGACATCTTAAAATGTCTGCTGCTTCAAAATGCCCCACATAAAACAGGAAATACCACTTTGTCTTTACTACCACAAGAAAACCACTTTGGCTTCCTGTTAGCAGAAAGACATGTCTTATAAATTAAGTAAGCTCACAACCTCATGGCAATTGGTCACTTTTGTACCACCAAACAAGCAAAACAACAAAAAAAAGCCCAAATCCCAAACTACAACCACAGAAAGTGGAGTTCCTCACAAAGAAGTATGCTTACATGGACTCCCTTGCTACTTTAAGAATTAAAAAATACAAGTTTTTATATTATGCTGAATCTGTAAGAGACATGTAATTTTACAGACTCACATAATAGATGCAGCATGCCCATAATTTTTCCTAGTTAGAAATCATTTTAAACTTTGAAATTCTACATAGTTTTAAATCGAATACCGCCTCTTTTCTTCCCCTCCCTCCTTGGCTGTCCCATAACAGCCTTTTTGCTCATTACGAAGGTTTTCTCCAAAAAAAAAGTTATTTGGGAAAGGTAGAAAAAGGTTTAACACATTATTTATTCCTATTTATCCTTGTTACAGGTGAAATCCAGTTTGGAATAAATCATCTGAACTAGATGCAGAAAAAATTCACAGTCCCCATATGAAACCTCTCCCATCTTAGGAAAGGAAATGTGATCTCACCTCATTCTGCTAACTCGCAAGATTTAGACCAACAAAACAGAGAGATTTGATTTCCAGAAAAGTCACCAGAAACAGGCTGCAAAACCAACTGAAATTAGGTATTGTCATTAGCTGCTCCAAAATCTACATAGCTGGACTTCCTGCACTAATATCAGAAGGCTTCACTGATAAAGGAGTAATTGTAGATGTGCACACATCTATGCACACACTTTTTCCTGAAAAATTATATAAAACAAGTCCCATGAGGCAGATGGTTAAACAGATGGTTAAAGACGTTTTGACATTCACAAGGGATGCACAGTTTCTCTACCCTATGAGTCAATAGTGCAGGCCTTCCAAATTCAGACCAACAGATAGCATTCACCCCAAGTGCCCCTGAGCAGAGCATAAAGTTGTTCAAGTTTCTCCCGCTAAGGTGGCTCTCAGCTGCATCACTAGTTGTAGCTGTCAGGTTGTGCACGCTTCTTTCTTTGAGTGTGGCTTTCTCATCATTTCACAGCCCCTTGTGATGAACCCAGCGTCAGGTGAAAACTGTCACATTGATTAGCAATGCTGTGAAATGAATCCCATTTTGCTACAATTTTTACTTTGCATTTCCCAGACTTCAGATTTGTTTTGGATCTAAATAGTAGCAGAAGAGAATGAAGAAAGACCCCCCCCAGCAATGCACTGGCATAAAACCCATACATTTGTTTTCCTGAACACACAGAAATTTCGTAAAATAAGATCTGCATTAAAGTAACCCCAGTAAAAAATTTTCTATTCTTCTCTACAAGGGTGATACAACCCATCCTCAGCAGGTTTCCGAAACCTCAGTAGCTCAACAATAAGTATCTACTGACCATCTGAAAAAGAGTAATTTAAAAGTTAATTTAGGCTACATAATCTGTCAAAAACAACAGTAAAGTTTGGGCAGTTCAAAGACATTTGTGTGTCTCCATATTTGGAAAACCTCTTTTGTATATGCTTATACAGACACAGTGTGAGAAGAGCAAACACAGCACTTGCAGACTACATAGTACTTTCTTTTGTATAGTGCAAATCTACTTCAGCAGAGCTGACTAGGTCTTTGCTCAGAACTGCAAGGCACTGACTCATCTGGCACAGTCTGACAGGTAACTTAAGTGTGTGCTTATTTTTAAGATCTAAGTGAAGATGCTTTTGAAGAAAAAAGGTGCTTACATGCTTTGTTTTGTAAAATACTCGTGCTTGCAAGAGAAAATACACGTGTAATTTGACCTCCATTATTCATCAGTTATTTAGCACCAGGTAATCAAAACTGAGATGGATCAAGTAGATTAATCCCTGCCACTCCTAATTTTCAGTGTGCTCTTATCAGTTAATCAACATCATGTTAAATTCAGGGGCTATCCCTGCCCCACTTACACATCTGCTTTGAAGAATCTGAAGAATTTGAAGAATTTTAATTAGGAGGAGGACGCTCACTGTCCAGAGGGTCTTCTAGGAATGGTGAAAGATTAAAACCAAACCAAAACAAAATAGAAAAACCAAACCAACCAAACAGAACCTAAAAAAATGGGCTTGATTTGTAAGATTATTCTAAATCAAATTGCACCAAGTACTGAGCTTGCTTAATTTCCATCTAGTTGGAATTAATGAAGTGATGAAATCACTGGTCAATGATGAATTTCTGAAAACAAGATCATTTTAACCTGGGTTTTGGCTGCTTCCCCATTTAGTCTGTCACCCACTTCCAGGTCTCAGCTAATGTTTGATCCTCAGCAGCAAATTAGCCCCACAATTAGTAAGTTCTGACCCAACTATTAGTCCTCACCCTAACATTCCAAAACCCTTTTATACCTGACGCAATGATGCTGTCCCAAGCATAGCCCCGCTTCTGCATTCAACCAGCCCCCATTTCCCCTGACCCTCTGCCATTAAAGCCAGTATCAAAGGAGCCTACATTCTTTCTTCTATTTCCATTTTCTTATAGCTTATCATCAGCTCCTCAGTTCTCACACTCAACACAGCCTTAAGCTGCCATTTTTTGGTTGCATGGGGGCATTAATTCAATTATTTCAAAAGGAAAGCTGCTGAGTGTTAAAAATGCACTATCAACAGTCAGACTTAGTACTATATAGGTGGAATAGATTTCACATGTTCCCACTAACACTATTTTTTGTTTTCTCAGTTAAGCTATGATAAAACATGTGATGTATAAAGACTAATGAATATATGGCTGCATCTGTATAGTGTATTTCGCTTTAAAAGATAAATTGTGTTGAAAAAAAAGGCAAAGAATATCTTTACAAAACAGCAGATTACCACAGTTCCTGTAGCGATATTAATTTGAAGATGGAGGGCTAATTCTTGCTTTTTAATATTTGGCACTCTGCAAAGTTCCTCATATTTATATATATATGCAGAAAATGTGAGGGATAAAACTCAAGCTTAGGGTTTGGTTTGGCTTACTGAGGACAAAGAAGTCAAAAAAGTATGATCCTACAACAAACCTCTTAACATACTTATCATTTGCTCCAATAGAAATTCTGAATCTTCCTAGAAAACTTATTTTCCTGGCCTAAGTTGTACAGGTTTTCTTCATCTAAAACTCAAAGCTAGAAAGACAGGAGGAAAAGTTACAACAAATGTCCCAGAGCAATCTCTGCTATAAAACCATTACAGTGATACATAATGGAACAAAAAACAAAGAGGCATTTCAAGTCAACCTGTAAGCACTCTCATCTGGGTGGGTCTGGTCCTTATGTGCCTACCTACATCAGGAAATTAGCACATATAAATATATAAATAAAACATCTATACAGTACATAGTCACATTCATATAAGCCATAAAATGACATATATTTACAAAAATAATTGCAGCTCTGTTTTACACTCTCAGGTCCCCATCAGAAATATAGTTATTTAGCTTCTGCCTTGTGAATTTGATCACTTTCCTAAATAGGAATCTGGGATGAACTTGTACCTCATATGTTCCCAATGGTCAAAAATAAGAAAGAAGAAAATAATCTCCCAAGGAATTCTGCCAAGTCCATAAGAAAAGTTGAAACTTGTTGAAGCCTTAGCTGCCTCACTGAAGAGCAAATGACATGTTAGCAAACACTGAGAGACCTTCTTTTCTTCATGTAGAAAGACAATACCTTGGTCTGGTCCATAAATAAATTTGAAACACATAAAACATAGGCAGAGCACAAACCAGGTGCCTGACAGGTGTCTGTAGTATAAACTCATGCATAATTACTATTCTACTTGTCTGAGTTTAAACTTGTAGAGTTATGAAAGTGAAGGTAGAGATGAAAATGCATACATCAGGTTACCTTACAGGGTAAAAAGGTAGAGAGTAGACTATGTCCTGCTGGCATTGTGTTAGCTTCCTTTAAAGGTAAGTTACATGGTTAAAACAACCCCAAAGATCTCACATTTATACTGTACCTATTACACAGTTCTGTGACTTCCAGGAGTTGGACATATTTCATTTACTTCTCCAAAGATGGAAAAACATTTCTTTGCTTCTTCATAAAGTAGTCTTTTTAGGTATGCAGCCCAGGTTCAGGCATGCTTTTTTAATCTGGAGGATTTGCCCTTTTGACATGATGAATTTTGCAAGAGGCATTAAAGCTTTGGAGAAGGGGTTGTTTTCCTCTTGAAGAACACTTAGAAAAAAACAAACTTCAAAATGCAGCTGTCTAAAGTGCCTGTATGTGAAGAACCATGAGGGAAAATCTTGCAATGAACCTTTTGAAACATGGCCTCAGATAGAACTTTCAGTGATAGGCTGTGGAGTCATATCTTGCTCCTCGCTATTTTCTGTGGATACATCCTGGGCCTCCTGCTGCTGATAAATGTCTTGGACCAGCATGATGTTTGTGTTCCTCCACTCTCTGTACTTCATTGCCGTCAACTTTGGGTCCTCTAGCAACTGGTTAATTGTAGCCAGGTCATGTTCCTTACACTAAGAAGAGAGTAAGTGGTTATTTCCTACAGAAACAATCAAGCTCATTGTCCAGACCAAAACCAATGTGGGAACATTAGAGAAACATGTCACAAGAAGAAGTGACAATTATCCATTCTCCTGGCAACTTGTTCCCATTTTTAGATCTCAGATTGAAGTTAAATCCACAGCAGAAATCCATCCCAGTTGAAGGCCAGATTTTGATTTCATGTAGATTGCTTTATAGGATTCTTATCAAAGCTTCATGAGAGTGGATTCACGTGAAAATTAGACATTGCTATGCTGTCTCACAAGTTAGTACTTGCATTACACTAGACACAACAATGTTTATTTCTGCATTTCACACCAGTTCCAACTTTCTCAAAAAATACTTATTCACTGAAGAAATCATAAATGTCTCTTCTCTGGCAGCTAGACAGAAAATAATTTTGGATATAATCTGTACACCCCCAGTAGAGTGTCTAGGACACATGGCTGCTAATACATCTACCACCAGCTACCACTAATAAATCTAGTCTCTACTTTCAGAACAAAGCAGCTCAGACTATATGTTGCAAGCACCCTGGTTCAATTATAAGATGTGAGCAGTCACTAATATAGGGGCACTGAGACCCTTTATGCCACAAAATCACAGAATGGTTGAAATTGGAAGAGACTTCCAGAGGGCATCTGCTCCAACCCCTTTCCTCAAGAAGTGTCACTCAGAGCAAGTTGCCCAGGACCATGTCCAGATGGCTTTTGAATATTTCCAAGGATGGAGACTCCACAGCCTCTCTGGGCAACCTGTTCCAGTGCCCACTGACTCTCACCATATAAAAGCATTTCTTGACGTTCAGAGGCAACCCCCTGTGTGTCAGTTTTCATCCATTGCCTCTGATCCTGCCCCTGGATGCCACAAAAAAAAGGCTGGCTCTGCCTTCTTTGTACTCTCAGATATTTATATTCGTGTATGTCCTCTCATTTTCTGACACAACAAAGCACCTTGCTTTTCCTGCCTTTGTTGCTTATCCATGCAGCAGACCGTAAGATAAAGAAGCCTTAGTTAGCCGCTACAGTTTCTTAATGGAGGCAACATGTTGCACTAACAAACCCTTACTGCTTCTGCTCATCTCCATTCCCCTCCAATCTCTGAAAGCAATGGAATAGTTCCAACCATTTTCGGCTGCCACCAGTTTTATCACACCTAAGGACACTCTGTGCTAGTGGCTGCCTTGAAAACACCTTGGATAAATTCCTACACATTCACAACACTTCTCTGATAGTAGCAATTGGCCGCTCACACATCCATATCCCACTATTTGTCTAATGAACTATCAGCTACTCTAATTCCTCTTATGCCTGAGTCTCTTTTTAAACACAAAAGCTTATTTAACTTACACAGGTCCTACCCTCAAGACCTAAAGAAGAAGCCTTGTAAGAAGTGCCTTGTAAGAATGAGGAAGGCTTCTGGCATTGGTGCAGAGACATGCGCAGTTAGCCTAAAAGAAGAAGAGGAGGCATGGAAGTAGAAGGTTGAAAAGAGTATTTTCAGTGGACAAACTTGGTGGCAAAAAGCAATGCCATAGAATTTTTTCTGTGCCACTAAATCTATTTCCCACATTTGTCAAGACTGTGATGCATTTGCACACAGCTTCCCTCTCTTCCAAGCTATGCAAAGCATGTTTTTTTAATGATATATTGTGGCAGCTGCTGGTATAGATGTGGAGTCAAAAGTCTGACATTAAAACTACACTGAATCTTGCCTAAGTCACATCTCAAACTAATAGGGCTTTAATTAAAGCAGAGTAAATATGGATCAGATGTGAAAAAAATCTTATTTTTTCGATTTCCAATAGATCATTTCCAATTATCTCATGTCTCATGTAACACGTTAAGAAAATTGACTTTAAAAGCACATAGTCCCACTGATGTAAAAAATATAGCATTTTCTCACTGCAGGCATTTGCCTTCCAGACAGGCTAACTTAAACACTGCTATGTATAGAACTCTGTGAGAAAATTTCTGCACTATATTTGTCTTGTCAATACTCCAATTTCTTAGTTTGGAGAAAGCAAAAAAAATCAACATATTTTATACATTATGCACACTCTAAAAATTATTTTTCTATGTTAAATGCAAGTGTTAGACAACCTAAGGATATAAATACTGCTAATCGCAACTTATATAATACTGCCATGCTCAATCAACGCAAAGCTGTTCTCCTTGCTCATGTCTGTCAGTAAGGCTTCCTTCCAGCTCCACTAATGAAATTGTTTGCCCCACAAGATGATACAATTCATTTTGTACTCACTGATTCTTAGATTTTTTAGGGAGGCTCTTATGAGGGAACACTTTACAGTATGTTTCTATATTTAGCTTTCTGTCCCATAAAATAGGCATATGTTTTAAACTAACTTCCTGTTATACGATGGGCTCATTTTTTTTGCTGGTGCAGGTGAATACTGCTTTAGTCAGTACTATGTCACTGAAGACTGATATTGAGGAAAGACTTCACCAGGTCTCAAACAGAGCCAGAAAGAAGGCCTCTAGTTCCACTCGCTTCTTTGACTGTATCTTCAGGAATTTTAACACATGCTGAGATGCCAAAACCAAGCCTCCCATTGCAACTAATAATCACATCAGTGACTACGCTGATAGAAGATTTTACATACATTTTTTTCAGTTTATAATGCCAGAAGCGAAATACAAGCACTTGAAAAAAGATATTCAATTCCTGCTTCTAATGCATACAAAAAGAAACAAGTGAAGCCCCAGGTTTGCATTATTCTTTCTTCTCCTTACAATTTAAATGCTATGATTAAGCTTTCTGTTTCCCTCAGTACCATTCAGAAGCAGGCCTTGAAATCCTGTGACACTTAATACTGGTGAGTAAACAGCCCCATAAATCCCCATATTCCAGACAGCTTTACTGGCTCTTTCATGGAACAACCCCTGAACTCCCCCACGCATTCAGCTCATGATACATTTCCAAAATAAAAGCAGGATGCTTTTGTTATTAAAAATATTTTAGTTACAGGAGGTCTTTACAATAGCTTTGGTACATCCTGTACATTCTTCAATAACCACATAAGGAAAACTTTTTTTGGCTCAGGGTCATTTTCATGTTTTATCATCAATGTACTTTGTCTGCTTTTCCTTTTTTAAGGCTCCCCTGTTTAGTGTATTCAGCTGAGTTTGCAAGTTTTCCAGCTAACTAAAAGAAGCTTTCTTTATTAAATTTTCCAAGTTTGGCTAGAACTTCTGCAAGAAGTGTCCCTTCTGAGCTACTGCCTCTGCTTCCAGCTCAAACTGAACAACAAAACACAGAGCAGTATTCAGAATAAAGTAGAAAACAGTTTTAAAAGCTTAACCAAATTCTCTGGGGCTTTAGGTAAATATGTAATTAGCATTTGGCTGAAGTCTAAGCCTTGCTGCTTTTTTTAGCCAAACTGTTTCTTTCTCTCAGCCTTTTCCTTGGCCAGCATTACAGTCTCACCTTTAATGTGCTGTTCAGCATTCGAATTTTGTGGAGCTTCTCATTAATGGAGGGGTTTTTGCTACGTTTGATAAATGACTTCCTAAGTTCCTTCTTCGTTGACAGCCGACGATCACCAATGGGAGACAGGCTTGCTTGTTCTAATGACTTGTAAAGTCTCTCCATCTCATCATTATCACATTTTTCCTGATCTGCAAAGAAAATATAGATTTGGTATCAGAACATGAAAGTGGCAGGAAATGCTAAGTTCAGCCATCAGGAAGGCTCTTAGTCAAAAGTCATGGTATTAGAGTTACAACTAAGGGCAATTTTTAGGGTAACTTTTAACGTAATAATGCATATAAGAAAAACATATTACCAAACTCAAATTTTTTTAAGAATCAGGTTATGATTGAAACAGATATGAGCATGCATTTCCTCTGGTAGAGCGCTGCTTTCATGCTCCAAGTATATCACAGAGTGAACAACTGTCAGTAATGTTACATTTGAATGAAAACAACTTTGATAGCATTTACACCGATCTACTCTTCCCTGCATGCTGCACAAAGTGAATTGCATTTCTACCTGGCAACTCACAGGTCAAATTCTATTTGGTGTACCAATTCATAGCCAGGTTTTAAACCAGAATTTAAAAAAACTGACCAATAAAACAAAGCATAGGGGCATTTCAGAGGACCCAAGAGAAGGTCACTAAAAAACATATAAAAGCAAGAGCCCTTGGGACACATAATGCCTAACTCCTGAGTTTCACAGATTGCAGCACAGAATTTGCTGTGGTGCCTTCAACAAAGCCATGATTACCTCCACTTTAATTATTGTGTTGGCTCCCAAGCTACAGGACCATATTCCATGACAGAGAAGAAATGAAAGGAAAAGCTGATAAACATCTGAGAATGAAGAATCTTAAAATAAGATAAAAACTGAAGCAAAGACATTTTTCAGAATAAAATAACTTTAAAATGAACAGTCAGAATTTAAAACTGTACCAGGCATATATGAGTTATGGGTTTTCGCAGAAGGCCATATTCAGCAACAGACAGTGCAGCTGTCTTCTTATCCCTCAGTCAACACTGCAAACTTTTCTACTTCAGTGTTAGCTAAAGTAAAATCTTCAAGTTATTGGTGTTTTCTGGGTGTTAACAAATCCCTCAAGATCCACTGGGATAACATCTGGGTTTATTTCACTGGGGATAGTGGTGGTGCTTCTTCTCAACTGCAGTCCTCCATATGACAGTCAAATTGGCTGGCACTTTTTTCTTCTATCAAAAAGTTAAACATTGACTTTTCTAAACCATCTTCAGTCAGAAAACTTTTTCTGAACAAAAGGAATAAGTCCTTTTGCTCACTTAACGCTGAAGCATAAAGACTTTGACATATCAGCACACTTAGGAGACTGCTCCTTATCTTTCCCATGTTCTAAAAAGAACAGCATCCTCCTACATCCCAGTTCTTTCTAAATATTTAGGTTACAAGAGAAGTTTATGATATGCTACAAATATTTGCCTTCACTGTGTTGCTGGCCTTTTTTCCACTATTTTGTCATTATAAAAGACTTGCTGTAACTTGACAAGAACTAAATATAGCATCCAACATTGGTACAGTGCTGGGGGAGGAAAAGGAGAGCTGTTGTATATTTAACAAGCTACGGGAAACAAAAAAAATGCAAGTTTAAGGCATAAAACACAGCGGTAGTATTTCCTGGAAACTGTCAGCTCATGCCATGAGGCTCATAATTATAAAACTAGCTTCCTGCCTACTTTCTTGGGATGAAGCAGCTGTTTGTTTCATTAGCCAGCTCCTGCACAGGACTGACTCAACTCTACTGTAGACACCGTATCACTAGGAGAGATAATTTGACCTTTATCAAATATCTAAGAAGCATATAAAAAGAAAAAATGTTTCCATTGATCCTGTCTAGCAATTTTAAAAAATAGTCAAGCTATGGGGACATAAAGTTCCTGCTCTAGATATTTTTAAAGTCTAATTCATTATGCTCCTCAGTTTCCTAAAAGTGTTACAAAGCAGCAAGCATGCAGAAACACCCTCACTGAACACTCTTCTTCCATGCATTGAGGGTGAAGATGAAGAGGACAGTAATATTCAGCACAAAAAAAGATGGAGCCAAAGTCAGAAAAGCCCAACAAAAGCTACCAGATGATGCACTTGACCAGCAATACACACTCAGCTCTTGCATTCTTTCAAGACTGCAACCTCAAACTCCTCTCCTGTTTCTTAGTATTCCACTAGTCCTATCCCCAAAGGACTGATCATGGTCAGGTAATTCCAGAGGGAAAGGAATCTGCCACATTCTTTTTCACTTATGAGCACTCATAAGGAATTAGCACTTACAAGCAGTGAACTTCTCCCACAACAAGGATCAACAACAGGTTGTTGTTCTCCAACAGGGAGAGCAGCTCTTCATCAGGGACTGTAGTGATAGGACAATGGGTAATAGGTTCAAACTTAAACAAAATTCAGGTTAGATATAAGAAAGAAGTTGTTTGCTGTGAGGGTGGTGAGGCACCAGAATGGGTTGCCCAAGGAAGTTGTGAATGCTTTACTCCTGGCCCAAGGCCAGGCTGGACAGGGCCTTGAGCAACACTAACCATTCTATTATTCTAGAACAGCACAGAAATAACAAAACAAGATCTTAATACTGTGCTTTTGCATAGCAGATACTGTTGCTAATGACAGAGTATGACCACCAATAAACCTCTATACACTGAGATCACACTGATATCTATCTGGACTTTTACCTTTAATGTCCTGAGTTCCCTGAACCAAGCTCAGAAAACAAAAACATACGTTTTGCAAGCTTAAAGCTGCCACTGAACACTCTAAATTGATGCTGTAAATCTGAAAAGGGGAGACGTAATGGAAGAAAGGGAGAGGCATTATGTCTAACAATCAATTAATAAGCCCAATAAAATCACCTGTGATAAGAAAATATATTTCTCCTCACTCACACAATGGTGCATTATGTATTTCACAAGGCTCTTAAACAACCAAAGTAAACAAGGCAAGCACTAGCTGTAATTTGCTGGCTTGTTTTCCCCATAAAACACCTGAGAGAAAATTAAGGTTGGAAAACAGAGATAAAGGTGCATAACTTAAAGACTTAAGCACAGACTGGACTTTTCCCACCAGATTCAAACATTCACAGCACATTTCCCCAGAACTTGGTATTGTTTAATTCCCTTGCTCACCTGCAGTTAGAGCACTGACCTGCAGATGAGGAAGTTTCTATCAGAAGTACAGACAATCACCAGTTCTATATTTTCAGGCTTTGGTGGTTTGGATTCCTCCTATGAAACTGGGGCTGTCTAGACGATACTACTGAATTCTTACTAAATATTTGCTTTCCATCACAAAGTAAAACTTTATGCAAAAAGCACACAGTACACAAGCTCAGGCCCTGATGTGAAAAGGAATAAATTGTCTGTTTCAGCCTCCCTAAGCTTTGTTAACCTCTGAAGGTTTATAATGATGGATATATTCCACTGGCAAAAGTTCTTAATAACATGGGCAGGTTGAGCCCCACTAACACTGATCTGGCATACGTTTTTCAAGCCAGGTCACACAGCTAACTTCAGGCACATTTAAAATCACTTCAAAATATAATATTGCAAGTTATCTGTTCCACTACTACTCCTCAAGCTAACCACTTTCTGGCTCAGGCATGCAAGTTAGGAAACAGAAATGCTATTACAGCACTTCTTTGTCTTCTCCTATTTTAGAGATTAAATACATTAATTTTTCTCTCAGGACCTACAGAATGATTAGTGTTAAGGAACAAACAACAACGGTGGAAGGATATTAGGTATTGTGTGCATTTATGAGCATGTACAGTCACACAGGGGAACATGCACATTCTGCACTTTTCCTTTCCTTTGGCAATGTTAACTAATCAATTCTGTTGAGAGTGATGCCACTGGAAGGATCAGTCTTCCTGTGTCCTTCACCATGCTCTTCACCCTTGCAGCCTGCTAAAGCTTCATTGCACTTTTGGAAAACTTCTGCAGCATATAGCTTTTTAATTTTGTCAGATTTCACAGAGAGGAAATTGGAAAATAACCAGTGCTGACCTGAGGAAAAGGGAAATTCTGCCCTGAGATATTGTAATGTTCAAAAGAAAGTGATATTCTAGGTTGGGGTGAGGAAAATAAATAATATTTCAAGCAAGTCATAACTTCTGACAAATTCTGTTTCAGGAGATGTGAAACAATTTTGTGGCTTTATGCCACTTGTCTGGAATTTCCCTCTAACTAACAGGAGATATCACAGAAAAGAGCAAGCTGCCAGGGGTGCAACAGTCCAGCTTTTCACCTCCTCAATTTTCAACTTCCACCTTCCTGTCGGCCAACTTGCCCCAGGTGGGAGACATTAAGGTATTGAGTATCCCCACCTTGCAGCAGCAATACAGGAGCCATCCTATAATCTCAACTTTAATGCTCTCTAAACCTACAAAAGTGAAATTATCCAGAACTTTTCAAAAAAGCAGCTGTGAAAAATCAAGCTGATTGTTTCCCAGTGGTGATTATAGAGAAATAGGGAATATTTGGCAGAAGGAGCATTATAAATTGAAAACCGCCTCTAACAGAATATATTTTACAAAATCTAAGTTAAGATGTAAATACTTGTTCCTCCATTCTCCAAGATCTCACAGCTCTCCAGCTGTGTATTGATCCCAGGGGTTAAAAAAACCCCATGCTTCTTCCTCCTGTCTTTGTTACACTTCAGAGCTTCTGGTGGCTGTGCCAGCACCTCCATTTAATTCTGTCAAAGCTTTTGATACTGCTGGGACAACATCTATACCCAGGCTGGAAAGAGCAAAGGAAAAAAAATCATAAACTGCTTTTTCCCTTACCTATGTACCCACTCTACACCCCTTATCTGTTCTCCATAGTGGTTAGTAGGCTTCAATGGGGATATGATGACACCTTGGGAAAAATCCCATCCTCGATGTAATTACACAGCAGAAAAGGCAGGAAATATTTGAATTAAGTAGGCATAGCTTAGGCGAACTCCTCCCTGGCAAACATAGAACTAAATGTAGGAGAGAGTGAGAGAAAATTTACTGCCCATGGCAGGGGGGTTGGAACTAGATGATTTTAAAGTACTTTCCAACCCTAACGATTCTATGATTCTATGAAAATAAAAGGAAAAGTAAGTTACCATCAGCAGTTAAATGCTCTTGACTATAACAGTACAATGGATTCAGCAGTGAGGAATGGCATTTTAACAGACAGTGAGAGGAATGGAAATAACATTAAATATCTCTTTTTCAGAGAGTTCAGAAAACTGTAACACCACAGTTTTCACTGTGATTTTTAAAGCCTTTTTGATGAGAAACAAAATAATCATTCAAACACAGCTGAGTCTCTACAGTTGCTCTCATGATAGGCCTACTTCTTGGCTAGTCTCAGTCATGATCTAGCCATTTTCTGTGATTTTTTTGCAGAGGAACAAATGGGCCAGAGCACATTAGAGGATCTGTTCTGCGTATTACTGGCACAGGCAGAATCCAGAGGGGAAGAGGATGTCAGTTATGAGAAAAGAAAGAATTGAATGCGTCCAGCTCCTATTTAATCAACTCCTTCCCATAAAACCAGCCGGGATAAAATTTAGGTAGCGTTTGAAAAAACTTTCCATGTTTTTCAAAATATCAGCACACACCATTTCTACCAGCTTCTGTGCACTAAGGTAAAATAAACCAGAAGTGGTACCATAAAAATTTCTTGCCAAGAGGTATTAACATAATAATAAACCCTCAGAAAATGCAAGGAAGAAGGATGTTATCATTACAGTAGAAGATACCATAATAACTACAATATGTTCCTGCTCTTTTCTAAAAAGCTCTCAGTTTCTGTGCCTTCCTTTTGTTACCATAGTTTCTGGAGATGGTGTTCATGGGTCATAATCAGATACTTTCTGTTCCAGTGGATATCAGAAGAAATACAAAGAATGGAATTTGGCTGCAGAGCATATCTAGCCATCCTGAATGGGGAAAGGCCAGCTTCTGGATACAGAGCACGTAGTAGTATAATTGTTTGTATTCTCAACCATTTCTTGTTTATCTTTAAGTTTTCTTGTGTCACAGGCACCTTTGAATCCTTTGTCACTGTGCACGTAGCAAGCTGCAACACAGAGCTCAATACTAATACTTCACATTGAGTATTCCCACAAAGTAAATGGAAATATAATGCTGATCTTTCAGAAGGCAAAACTGTTAACTCTCCTTTTTTTACCTTTATTACTCCCTTGTATATAAACTCCCCGAGTAATTGGTGCTAAGAATGCTTATAACCTCACTAAAAGTGTCTGGAAAGGTCATTAAAAATATCATATGGTACAGCACCCTGTGCCAGACACAGCTGCATAGCAGATTTCATTAAATAATTTTAATTGAAAAAGTAATCCATGATCATTTAGTTGAATATGTAGTTTCTCTTACAGAGATTCATCCATATATCTCTGAGAAACTTTCATTGTTTAACTCATCACTGAGGTTTCTTCACTATTTTTGTAATTTCATGATAAACTCTTCCCACAAAGCCACACCTATTCTTTCTGCCTTCTAGGTACCAACTTTTCCCACACTGGCCTCTATGTCTGACTTTCGCCAACAAAAGTGCTCTTCAGTTCTTGAGAACTTTCCTCTCTGCTCTAGGTTGCTATCAACTAGAACTAAAAATTCCTTATGGGGTTTTACTAAGCAGAATGTGGCCACAAAGCAGGGTGTGACAGTTTTTTCCTATCCTTACAAGGAGGAGAGAGCATGGACAAACATGAAGGCTCTGTGGGGAGTGGGTTCAAAGACCAAATAGCTGTTCTGACAACAGAAGGGCCGTCTAAACATAGACGGGACGTGCTTTCAGGACAGATTTCAATTCAAGATAAACCTATCTTCTCCTGGATGCGGTCTCATTACTCTGAAACATGATGAGCTGTCAGAAATGCATGGTTGAGAAATTCAAATAATACAGACTGCACTGAAGTATGTATTCTTGTTTCACTGATAACAAGAGTTATCAACTAGCTGGAGGGGGAAATTCTTGGAAGAAAAGCCACAAAACCAAAATTACATCCTTTTTAGTAACTTTTACTTGGGAATTAAATGCTATTTTTATGTTAATCCTTTTTTTCTACCTTAAATTCTCAAATCGAGGCAGCTTAATTAATCTTAATTAACTTTTACTTGGAACTTAAATGCTATTTTTATGTTAATCTTTTTTTTCTACCTCAAATTCTCAAATCGAGGCAGCTTAATTAATCTGCTCATTATGTCATTTATTTTTTCAGTGACCATTACAGGGGTAGATCTCACACACCAACACAGTCTGTACCCTCCCCCTACTATGCAGACTGAAAAAGGAAAGAAAAACGCATGTATTTTGTACATCTTGCTTGTTCAACAATGGGTTATGATGCAGACAGTAACTAGTGAGGTTGTATAGTTTCCATAGTGATGGTCCCATTAAAATGATCTATTTATGGAATTCTATCAGAGATCACTGATCTGGTTAGGATGGAAATGTGCTGCAATAAGGGTTGGCCATTTCCTAAGCAGTAAGCTGTAGAAGAATCCATTTCCCCAGGAATATTTTTAGGAAAATAAAACCAGCTTGCAAAGGACAGGACTATAACAAAATGTGCTTTGATTTACATTTGTATTGGTTTTATTGGTTAGTATTATTGAGCCTGTCAAACTATACTGTAAGTTATTATGAATGTACCATGCTAATTCGACAACTGCCCATAAAAGTACTTGTCACCCTCAGAGCTACAAAAGTATTAGCCTATACATTTTTGCATGATTGCTGAAAATACCAAGGTACCATATTCTAAGCAAAAGTTTAGATTTCTGAAGAGCAGCCACTGAATCTTGCTCAACAGCATCTATAAGCTATCATGCCATATATGACCTACACTCCAACAATTGCTTGAATGTACCTATTTATGTACCCAAGGCATTACTTAGTTGAATATCACCCATAATTACAGAAGGCAATACGTTTAATACATCTCTGTGACATTTTCATTAGGGACCCTGTTTCTACAAGTCCCAGCCTTTTCACTACTTGCAGTGCCAGAATTTATGGAAATTAGATTCCACAGCAATTCTTTCAAAACATCTACTCTTTTTTGCCACACACACAAAAAAGTACACTATTGGTTTTAATTCTTACTGATCTTCATTGCTACAGGTCTTTAGCGGAGCAGCCTAGAAGATGGATGATGAAGCTGAGTGCAAAAACCTCTGAATTAATTTTCACTTTTGATATAAGCTGTACTTTGCTCAATTTCCTTTTATTTTTTTCTTGTAAAAAAAGAAAAACGTGTGACAAACTAAACACATTACCTGTTTATATTTGTAAAACAACTGGGAGACTGACAATGTACCTAATGTGCCTCAGACTATCATTTTTCAATCAGTGCCGAGTTCATCTACAGAGGAAAACCCAAAGTACTAAGTGAGTCACGTACGGTTTCTTTCCACCTTTACATTACCTTCAGTCCAAGCTTTTGGATGCACCTTTAGTTTGCATTATACTGAGGCAACAATGCTCCTTGCTCCAAATCTTTACAAGGATTTGGGATAATGGGTAGAGCTGATGCATAAGAACATTGTTACTTCTTTACCTCTCTAGGCAGCATGCTGTGCATCTTCTCACTTGAGTACATTGCATGCCAGAGACGCCTGTTACGCTTCAACTGCTTTTAGTACAGGAAGAAACAGCTTGGCTCAAAAGGCAAGACATATTGCCTTGCTATGGCAGGAGCATTATTAACAGTAACAGCAACCAAAGTCTGGAACTCCGCCACATTTTTAAATTTAGCAATACGTATTGGTAGGAGGATACCTAAGCAGATACTCATTTCTTTAAAAAAAATCTAGTCTTAATGGACTTTCTAGTTCAGGACCACAGTTGTTTCCTCTCGATTACAATGAAGCTCAATGAAACAAATAGGAAAAATATACTGGAAGCAAAGGCAGCTGCTTTTATTTTTAAAACTGGATTGACCTAACCACACATTCACCACTTCCTGCATATGCCACTTTGCTTAGGGTGTCAGTTCTGTGACACACTTTCTTAAAATGTTGATTCGGTCTTAACTAATAAGTCATCTGTATTGAAATAAAGAAAGCTAACAAAAATACATCTACTTTGGGATTTTATACAAAGACTATGATCTTAACATATAGGTAAAACTTGAGTAAAGCTTTGTAGGTACTTACCAATTAGATACTAGTTTATATTTAATGCCTAATAAATCAAATATTTGTTATAAATTATGTACCTCTGGAAAACTCTTCAATGAAGAACATAAAGGAAGGAAGGGGAAAGGAAGCTGAAGAAAACTCTTGAACTCCCACAATGTATGGCTCTGCAGACAAAAAATTCTCTTCTCATTAGCTCACCTTTGGCTAGTGATCTCTGTCCTATTGCATCTGGCACAGCTAGGCAATGTGTATCCAGGCCTAAAAAAGAATTCGTGTATCCACCACTGGATTTAGAAAGCCCAGCCTCTTGGCTTTCTGCCACTTCTCCACAGTCTGCTTCTGTTGTTTCATCAGAGTGAATCTGTACACAGAAAGTTAAAGGCTGATCACCATCTTCTGTGGCAGAGCTGTTAACTAGATCAAGCCAGGACTGCCTCTCAGAATAAACCACTTTGGATGTCAAGGAAGACGACTCTTGGGAGTTGAAAGTGCTTTCAGAAGAGAGGGAACAAGATGCTTCATTTGATAGAATCGAGGTGAAAAAAGACTTCTGATGATCCTGCTTTCCAGAAACAAATAGGGTGGGGGGAGAAAGCAGAAAAATTGTTTCCAAGTTATTCCCATTCCTAAGTTGTGCATTTTATAGATATACAGCTGAAATGTTGATGAAAACATTATATAATCTGATTAATTATCCATCCAAACAGGCCTGAGTTACAGCATTCAATCTCCTACACAGCAGTAAATAAACCAAAAGGAAACCAAAGATAAAACAGATATAAACCTGACAATGCTTAGAAATAAAAAAATCAAGGAAAAATAGTGTTCAGTATAGTCTTCTATGCTTGCAATCACATTCACTGTTTACTCTGTCTTCCCTTTATTGGTCTAATCAACTGTGCAGAAGAGAAACTCTGAATTAATCGTTGAACATGAAGTTTTCTAGAAGCATTCAATAAATCCACCAATGCCATTACCGCAGATAGACAGACAGAAATGGGCCCGAACACTGAAGTACTTTGACCTTTGCAGCACACAAAGTCATTTTGCCTGGTCCATTCAAGGAACTAACCATTTACCAAGGCAAGAAGGCTAACGTCTAATGTGATGGCAAGTTAGTGGTAGAAAGAAAAAGCAGTCAATTATGTGGCACAGGACAAGAAACGGGGAATGGTGTTATACTTGTGCTGCTCATTACCTGCCAAGATTCATCATTCATGAATCTGGAAGGGAACTAAACTTCACTAGAAACACATAAGAAATCATAAAGACATTCTGAGGCCCTCCTTACTGTACTTGTCACCCTGCCCCAACAAGAGGACATACAACCAGAGATGTCTCAGAGACAGCAACAGTCATCATTAGATGACAGAATTTTAATAAGTGAGGGTATGACAGATGCACAGTTCCATGTAAAGACAGGTTGAGAGAAAGAACAAAATTTTGGAAAGTATTTAGCTTCCCAGGCAAGCAAACAGGTCTACAGTTGGTGTTTACGTTGACAAAGTTGTGCTATTATCTGGTCATCAAAAGCAACTCACACATGAGGAACTAGCACTAATCTACTTCTTAGCCACAAAACACCACTGAAAAGATGAGCCAAGAGAACCAAACACACAAGTAATACATGCACAAACACACTAATATACATACAAATACCTTTAAGAGTATTATTGACAGTAATAACTTAATGGAAGAAAAAAGAAGACAAAGGGTGAAGCTTTTAGAGAAATTATCAGAAATCTTGACTAAATCATCGTGCCAGATTTCTTGTATCTGCTACTGCAGAAATTTACTCCTGCAAATCATCTACTACTGGCTAATGCCAGAATCTGAATACCAGAGTTGATGGACCACAGTTCTGGCCAGTTTATATTCTCAATACCTATGTAGAATAGATCTGTCTAATAACCAAAACAGATGATAATTAGACTGAAAGTATTGAAAATTACTGAGAAGTTGTTTCTAGGGAAACCCAGACAAGCTGCAAACACAACAGAGGGGCTAGCCTAGAATACTCATTTATAACCTGGTAAACTAGAAATAAGATGCATTCATATAAACTAGACCACAGGGGCAGGGTTTTTTTAATCATCATATATAAAATGCTATTCAGTGTTGCTGTAACATATACTATTTTCTTCTTACATTAAAAAAGCAAAGCAAATTTGTTTTCCTGTGCTTCTAATCTATCTGTATCAGGCAGCTAATAATCAATTCAGAAGATGAGGACCACCAATAACACATTGCGGGTCACTATTGGTTTGTAGCACTTCTTTTATATTTGTAATTTTTTAATGCCTTTCCTTCAAGACTGTCCCAAACACTGAGGGACCAGACTTAATTTATGTTCCTATTACAAGGTGCAACATTGTGTTTCAGGTGCATTTTTATTTTTAAAATTGAAACTTTAATAAATGCAACCTAAAGTAAAGGACAAGGAGATGCTGTTATAAACTACATGTTTGACCATTCAGAACACAAGTGACCTAAAGCATTTTATCTAAGGGCTCCTATCACAAAGACAAGTTGTTGAAGCATTTGTACACTAAAACAACTGAACAGTGAAAGTTCTTGCTCACATGGTGCAGATGGTCTAATTTTAATTATTCAAAGACAGAAAAGAAAGTTGTTAGATCCCACCTCCATTTTTCTGGCAGTTGTCCCTACAAAAGGAAATGCTATTGAAATTAAAACTGTGCCTCAGTGGGTGGAATATATTTTAGTTTTTGTTTTCATTGTGTGTTAAACAAAAAATGTGGGTGAGAATAAAGATGACTGCCAGAATGTGTTTCTTTTTCTCTGCATATGTTGTGGGGATTTTTTTCTTTGCCCTGACAAATGTTTATCTATCTATGTTACTCAAGTGGTTGCTTTGGAAGTTTAGCAATCATCCATATAATAATAAATCTCCACTTGGAGACATTTTAAAAAACAGATATTTAAGCAGCAGATTGTAAGAATTCCATTGAAGATCAATGAGTCTCTAGGCATTTTTAGAGAAAAATTATGACCATGAAACACCTCAACTGCTCTTTTGGGACTTCTACAATCTATTGTCACAACATAGCTGCTGGGTTTTGAACTGTAAATCCATTCACATGTGGAGAAATTAACGCAGATGGTCAGTTTACCTTTTCTCCTACAGATGTTAAAATTTACTTGTTCCTGACTTGCTTTTTATTTCCACAGCACCCAAAAGCATGAACAAATACAGAAAGCTCATGATCACTACTTTTTTCTTTTTTAACTTTTAAACCAGTTTGGGTCAGCAGAGAACAGAACAGCAAGTGAAAACTTTGTGCTAAAAGTACAACAACAACAAACCCAGACACACCTCTATCATGTAACATAGCCTGCACCTGACTGGCTGCTAGTTTCCAGACTAATAGTTTTCTGCCTGGAGTTGATATCAAGAAGTTTGAAGGTCTGTCTGCTGAAGACAGCATTGGTTTGACTTTCAAAAATGTTTATAGCTCCTAATTCCTATTTTGCAAAACTGTCTCAGGAAGAAGAAATCTGACTTAAAAAAAAAAAAAAAAAAAGAATAAGAATAAGAAATTAACCCATCACGCCTCAGGCATTCTTGGTCCTGCGCTGCGTTTCCAGGATGTCTCTTCCAGTAGCAACCTGAAAAGATTCAAGCAGTCCTGCCAAAAGTGGTGTACCCACAGAGCATCAACCCAAATCCATCACGTTTGGGACCTTACAGCTTGATTCAGACACTCTGCAGTGAATAAACAGACAGCAAGCAATGTTTAACCAGCCTCCCTGAGACAACCAAGAGTTCTACTCCTAAAATTGACTTCACAGTAGAAGCTATGCTTTCCCAGTCCTTCCAGTGGTTTTCTTGCACCAGAATTTGTGCATTAAGATGGGTATTTCAAACTCTGATATGCAGTCAAGCACAGCTGCATTGGTAACTCACTGTTCCTCCCCACAACATATGCAAGCTGAGCATAGGACAGACACATGGCAGCTGAAGCTTATTCCAGTGGCCGCTTCTGGAAGGAAAAAATTACAACTTTCCTCAGGAGACACTAATCTCTGTCTGTGAGGGAAGGCATTTTAAGCTGGAGGTGAGGAGAAAGGAAGTCAGCTGAGAGGTAAAGGCTGGAGAGAAGATAACCTTTAAGGGAAAGGCTGAGAAAGCTCTACCCCTCATCATCTGCACCACACATCTGCTAAAACATGGTGGCCAGCACTCAAGAGCAGCAAATGGGAAGGAGAAAACTGGAGATAAACACTGCAGCAACAGACTGACAAGAAAGAGGAAGCCAGAAAAATAGAAAACTAAAAAACAACACCTGTTTAAAACTCATCATCTGGAAAAATGCAGCATTCACTCAGAGGTGAGCAGATGGTAAAGACATCTACAGCCTCTTAGGGGCAGGCCACTGTGATACAAAATTCAAGACTCTTCATTATTGGCCATAGGCCCAGAATAAGTTTTGGACACGTATTACCAAGTTTCCTATTTTCCCGTTATTTATATCCACTCAGCCACATTTAACTTCCAGTTAATATACGCAATAAAGAATCACATTTTACACAGCAGTGAATGCCACACACCCCCTGAGTGCCAGGTGGGTTGTTTTGCAGTGATTAACATTAGAGAACTGTTTCAGAAGAGGAAGTGAAGACTGACTTATCTGACTGAAACAGAAGGGGACAAGTGGGTGACAGTGTGACACATACTCCCAGCTTTATGCTGGACAAGCAATCCTCTGCAGGATGTCTCCTTTCATTATTGCCTGTGACCGCACAAGCTTCTTTCAGCTCATCTGTGTATTTCACATTTGTTCCTACTTCACTGTCTCTGTGCCCATCTCAGCTACTGGATGTCATTTCAGCATGATGTACAGGAGTCTGTACCACACCAACAAGGCAGAAGATGCTTCCCTTCCATGCGATGCAATGAGATGACTCAGATCGAAGTATGTTACTGCATAACCTCTATGATAACTTTCAGCTAGGGAAGAGAAAGGCTTGAACTCAGTATTCTTCATTTCAGCTGCATTATCATCCAAAACTGGATTACTCATTTCTAAACACAGAATTCAGTAAACCTCATATCTTAAAGTGCACATAAGTAGAGATGAGATCACTAAGAAAAGCAACAATACAGAAACAAAATTAATAGGGCAATAAATAGCTAATAATTAGGTGAGTCAATTTGATTGGACACATAAAGGTGCATAGTGCTTATTCTAATTTATGAAATTAAACACAGGAAAGAAGAAATATTCTGGGCAAATACACTACAGCAAGAGAGAAAAAAACAGCATAGATTCTGGGAGGATGCCTAATTTTTATAGTCTGTTTTTCAGCGGTGGAAGAAATTATTTTATCACTATAATAGGAGGCTTCTTTCCCTTCACTTTCACAAAACCAGCTTCAAATTCATCAGTTTTGAGAACAAATCTGTTGGATGATGCTACTGGGGTCACAAAAAGAAAGAAGATTTGGGAAATGTAAAAAAAAAAAAAAAGAGAAAAGAAAAGAGCAGCATGAAAAACTAGGTTATGGCAGTGTGTTAAAAACCTCATAAAGAAAAGACAGCATGTGTAGGAGGCAGAGTGGACACCTTCCTTTCCCCAGCAAGATAAATATTCTTCCATCTGAAGGAGTTGTTCTTTTACACTGTGAGGCTCCTGGCAGTGCAGCTCATTTCAGAGGCACACAGGGTGAACATTTCTAGCAGCTGTTTTGGGTTATTTCTCGAAGGCCCACCACCTCAACAAGAGACAAGCAACAAGACAATCCATCTACTGTAACACTTACCAAAGGAGGTGGTGTTGGCTGGACTGTGTAGGGGGGAGGTGGCGTGTCTGTTATTTCTGGATCATCATGTTCACTTTCACTGTAGCATTCTGAGGCAAACATGGAAAATGAGCAAAACCAAAGTGTTAGACCAGCACTCATTTATTCCTTGAAGAGCTGTGGTAACCAAAGATGATCAAGTAGCATGTTCTGAGTTGCAGAATACACTGTAAAAAGTCAGTGTCTCCTACAGTGAAAATTTACTCACTTGCAATGTTACACTACTTCAAGCAACTTTTTTTATTTTTCTTTTTTAAGTAAAAAAAAAAAAAAAAAAAAAGGCTAACTTGCTATGGATGGAAACATTTGGTGATGCAGCTCTAGATAGCCTCATAAATAGGTCTGGGGTAGGGCTTCTTTATCCTCCCTTAGCAGCCTTTAAAAGAGAGGCTGCATTGTGTATGGTATGGCTTAGGGAGACCTATTGAAAGCAGCAGATGCTGTCCCTTACTCTCTAACAAGTAAGTTTTCCTGGAGGTAGAAACAGGCATTGATGTTTTGACTGCAATTTTGAAGAAAACAGATTGCTTGCATGGTGCTTTGGAAACCATATAGCAGCCCCATGAGAACTGTCTGTCACCACATGGTAACTCACATAGGCACACTGTGCAGCATGGCAGTACGCGTGCAGAGCTAGTACTAAAATTAAATACAGAACTCTAGGACTATACACCCCACTCATTTTTACTTTTTTTAATATGAAGCAATCTGGTAGAGCCTGGCTGTCTTTTGACATGTGGCAGAGAAGCAGCTAGTTGTTATTTCTGTCAACTACCTGTGCAGCATTTTCTCAGATGCCTTTATAAAATGGTTTAGATGAAGTAATAAACATTGATAAAATAAGACACAGAAAAGGGAAGGTGGTAAATCAGTACTTCCTATTCCGAAGTCCTGACTGTAACCGCTGGGTAAGATCACTTTCCTCTGCTAAATTTCCTGGCACTCATCAGCCTTTCACATCCAAGCTTTATAGGACCAGGTGCTTGCATCCTGCCCTGCACCATATGTAGAGGGTGACAGCGCTCACCCCCACCCAACTGAGCTGGGGACATGAAAGGCTAGAATATATAATTAGAGCTTAAGGAGCACTGCATGAGTGAGTCACAAAAGTCACAAGAGCAGAGGCTACCCCTGCAGTCTCTTCATGAGCCAGCACCCTGCACTGCCTTTCCCATCACCAGCGGCAAACAGCAGCTTGTGCTGCCCAGGAGTAGCTGGGTCTCTCTGGTAAAAGCAACCCTTCAGCTCTGTTCCAAGGGGGCAAGGGTTGTTTATGCTCTGGGAGTACTTTGTAAGAGCTGAACTTCATGGGTTCACACCACTAGAAAAGAGTGTGTTGGCAATGGTCTCTGGGAAATCACCTGTGATTATCTCATCTTTTAATTATGTTAATACCTGCACACTTTTTTTTTTTTTGTCACTTTTATGTCATTTGGGGGCTTTCATAAGCACAGCGTGCGGGGAACAAAGTTTTAAGAGAGGAGAATTTCACACATGCAAGACAATTTTCTAAGCTTTTAGAAAGTGAAACAAAGATTTATTACCTTTTTTACCCCATACTGTTTGCAGAATTATAGGGGTTTTTAATAGCATAACTATTACTCTGTTTATTGGAAAAACATCCTGGCACATCTTAGCATAAATGACTGAGACTGGCTGCAATAAGGCCTATATCAAACTCTAAGGTTCTGTTAATGCCTTCTTGAATAACTCTTGGCAAAGAGCTTATTGTTTCTACAGCTCCCCTTTTAGGCACAATGAAGAACTGAAAAAAAATATCAACAGCTGTTTCTGGCAAATAAGTTTGGGGGGGTGTGTGTGTTAAAATGTATAGAAAGTACATGAATACACAAGAAGTGCCATAACAAAAGCCAAGACCCTCCTGAAGATTTATGGTGTGCAATACAGAGGGGAGAACCAGGTCAGCAGGAATAGAAGTCAATGTGAGTAATGACAGCATTTTTCTGAAATACAGCAATGCCTCTGTAGGGGCACATCCACCCAGGCTTGTCAGTGGGGTGCTGAACCCACACTTGAGGCAGCTGCTAGAGCACCTGTGACAAAACATGCGTGGAAAGACAAGGAGGTGTTAGACACCAGAATGAGAGTGCCTTTTCCTGAAGGTGAAATGAGCCACTGGTTTAAAAGCTGAAGAAATCTTGGCCATGTTATGTTTATTGCAGGTCACCTAGATAACCTGCTCCTGAATGGATTATTTTGTATCTCTGTCTTTTTTTTTTTTTCCATCAAGATCAGTGGGCTTATTCATTTTGAAGTACTAACTCTTGATTCAGCCAACAAAGAATCATGGAATCATAGAACAGTTAGGTTTGGAAAGGTCCTTCACATCATCTAATTCCAACCCCCCTGCCATGAGCAGGGACACCTCACACTAAACCATGCCACCTCACACTAAACCATATCACCCATGGCTCTGTCCAACCCGGCCTTGAACACTGCCAGCGATGGAGCATTCACAACTCCCCTGGGCAACCCATTCCAGTGCCTCATCACCCTTACAGTAAAGAATTTCTCCCTCACATCCAACCTAAACTTCCCCTGTTTCAGTTTGAACCCATTACTCATTGTCCTGTGACTACAGTCCCTAATGAAGAGTACCTCCACAGCATCCCTATAGCCCTCCTTCAGATACTAGAAGGCTGCTGTGAGGTCTCCACGCAGCCTTCTCTTCTCCAGTCTGAACAGCCCCAGCTTTCTCATCCTATCTTCATACATGACGGATATTACATTTTTTTAAGGCTTTTAAAAAAAATAGTCTTTTTTTCATGTACAGAATTTTAACCATCCTCATCTTCCAACAAACTTGTGAAGACATAGACAACATATTTGAGAACTTCCTTCCTGAGTAAAATTGCCATGCATTTCTTGCTACATAGCAGAAAACTCATTATAGACCTTTATCCTAATTAACACAGACTGTTTTGATACAAAACTGGGTTCAAAGAGGACACAGCATTTTGTAGGAATTTAGGGAATTGGGAATTAGAAAGTTTTCTGGCAAGAAATAAAGAGGAACCATGAACCAAAACCAAAGAAATTGATGAGACTTGCTGAATCTCCAGAAATCAGTGATATTATATTTACCAGCCCCAAAGGTGCTTTTAATGTCAGAGTATAAATGGAGCCAGAATATAAACAGAGCTAGATCATACTAATCAATGGAGTTACGTGTCCAAAGCCTGGACATAAATCATTACAACATTCAGGGAAATGTCAGAAGGGATGCAGTGATGCTTAGACAAAGCAGGCTGTATCACCCATGTGTTCATACCACTGAAAATACCAGTTACTTCATAATGACAGCTCCTTCATAACCTGAGCAGTTCTAAATAAGGCACTGGCTACCAGTACTCTAAAATTGGAGAGTCAAAAGCCCATACAATGATATGTATTCCACAGGTCAGAGTCCATCCCTGGTTTGCTAACTGCACTAGCTAGACTAGCTACAGCACTTCTTATTTTAAACTAGCTCCTAGCTTATGTGACCCCACCAGCAGCTTTTCCAAGTGCTCTGAAAGGTGACTTGCTTTGTCCTCTGCCCAAATTTGTGATTCAGGTGCTGATATCCTCCCACCAAAAACTTCTATTAGGTCAGTGTGCAAATTAAAACAATAAATAAATTGCTAGGGAATCCTTAAAATTACTCATTCCACAACGAGCTCTTGGGCTTGGCTTTGAAACAAATTGTAGGCTTCAGCACACCACTACCACCATACATATACCCCTCTCTCACCCACTCCAACGTTGCTGTTGAAACCTCCATGAACAGAGGAGACGTCAGGGATGGGTCTACACTGCACAAGGTGTTCCCCAGCTAGTGAGCTCCCAGGCCTTAGCATAACTTCTGTAACATACCTTACCAGCTCAAACTACAGAGTAGCACAGCTGTTTCTCTTTGCTCTTAGTAGGTTTATAGCAAGCCAGCAAATTGCCAGAAAGCAGCTATCTTTCACAAGATCATCGAGTCTCTCTCAGTGGTACTGTTTCTCACCACTGTTTTTTTATTTTTGTGATTACTCTGTGCTGTGTCAGTGTCATTTCTCTGAACTCAGTTGGCAGACAGATCCAAGTTGACAATTTAAAAGGAAGAAGAGAGCTGACAAAAATTTGGCCAAGCGAAAACTAAAAACATGATGTAGTTACACACTGAAACTTCTGTTAGGAGCATACCTTCCTCATTCTTCCTGTTGGGTGCCTGAGGGTCTACAGCCATCCCCAGCTTACTTAGCCACCTGTGTTTGAAACAAAGGGAATATAGAGTTAAGGATACTCACATGCTGCTCGGACAAAGTTTTGTCCCTTTCATATGTGTTCTACATCACCACATCTGTTTTCATTAACCTGAAGACTGTGGTGAGCAGGACTAGTTGCCTGGGACATCCTCTTTCCCTCATCCTGAACAAAACACTACTGGGAGTTGCATTAATGGAAGCTAAAGGAAAAGTATGTATGCTGCAACAGAACTTCAGTAGCTTAGTCCTGCTACTGAGGGGACAACTTGCACCGGAGTGAAGCAAAATGCATTGGAGTCATAGAAGATTATGTTAGCTGTCTTGGCCAAAGTTATCACAGCACAGCCTGAGAATCTAAGCCATTTAAAAACAGACTTTTTGACCATTCTATATGGCTTTCTTCAACTCCATATGTACTCCTGGTTTTACTAAGTCTCACTTCCTGTGTTTCTTTAAGCTATTGATAGTTTTTTTTCCATTTCCCTTCCTAGGTGGCTGCATTCTTCTAGTGCTAGAAACAATCCCTATATATGCTTTTGCATATTGTTTTATTCAGGTCTATCCAGGTTCTAAGAACTTAACAACTGAAAAAGCTCAAGCCTTTCAGATTGAAAATCAAGGCCTAAACAGGAAAGTACAAAAGATAGGAATTAAGATACATAACTCTGAAAAAACATTGTGTCCGATTTTGATTCTACTGAAGAATGGGAAATTTGCTAGTAAGATCGTTGTCAAAGTAATTGGATTCTTAGTTGCAGTATGAACAGTAGAGCCACATGACAATTCAAAAAAACAAAGTGACATTTCTGCAAGAGTGGACAATTGACTTTCTTCTAACAGCAAATAGAATGATTTTTTTTTTAAATAAAAAAATTGTAACAGCGAAAAAAGTTTGCTAAAATCAAGACTTCATTAACCAAAAGGTCAGACAGATTGCTAGCAACCATGTGCAATTGGCCAGGTAAATGCATGTAGCTAGCCAGCACACTTTTACTGTCCATGTGTGCATGACAGTAGCAAATACATGCTAAATTAATGAAGCAAAGGACTGTATTAATAAATCCACTATTGATTTAATATATATGCATGAAGAGTTACACAAGGTCATGATCTGTCAAGCATTTGTGCACACCAGTAACTCGACACGCATGAATGCCCCAGTGAGTTCAGTGGAACCGCTCACATGCATATGTATTTGCAGGACTGTAGCCAAGAGAACAGATGTCTTTTAGCCTGTTTTGACATATGCGTATGTGTGTACTTTACATATTAAATGCACGTATTTTATACTTTGCCAAGGAAAACATTATCAGTTACAACAGTGAAGAATTAGCGTAGTGTAATGTAAGCTGCTCTAATGCTAGGTTATCTAGCTTTAAGCCAAATTGATATTTACTCTTGAAATGGAGTTTGAAGAAAATCAGTCTGGGGACATGAGAGCTGAGACACCTGCATAGAGTTCAATCACTCACTCACAGAAGACTAAACATTTCAAAAGTGTCCTTAGGACACTGAAAATTTCCAGCTGAGATCCAAACTGGCTGTTGACACTCACTGATGTCCTCCATTAGGTCTAATTTTCCTTTACCTTCTCCTTGCATCCTTCCCTGTCTACTTTCCCTACAAAAATATTCCTGTCCTGCCGTCCCTCATTCTTAGTCCTCCTCAGCCCATCTGCCTCAAGAGCTTCTCTGTTCAGGAGCTCTGGTAGAAAACACAGTGATACATGAACGGATGGTTCTCTCTCCACCACCTGTATGAATCTACAGATTTATGAACATAGATATATATACAAATATTACTGTAGTATCATACATCTCTGTATCTATAGGCCTTTTGGTAGGACAAGCACGTTCTTTCAACCTCTATCCTTTCCTGCTGTGGTAAATATGCGTGAGGTCTCCTGTCTGAAAGGGGAAAGAACAGCAAATGCCCTATGAAGAATCTCACGAAGATCACCAGCAGAGCCATGATTAAAGTAATGGATTAAGAAAGGAGCTCTCTTCCCATTTAGATTATACAGCTTTGCATCTGTATTTGGCCATTTAATGCAGTAGCATTAAGAACAGACTGCAATCTGAAGTAAAAAGACAAAGAAGATATGAGCTGTATACAAATCAGCCAGAACTGGATCAATAGCATGGAATGTCTATTTCTGATAGCTCAGTGGTTCCTAAAATGGCAGTATTCTTATCTATTTTACTTCTTGATTCAAAACTGCGTGGATTAATTGTTGTTCTTATGGACATTTCTAGAAAGGAAATTGATGATCTGACATGAGGGTTGATTAAATGCAACATAGTTTGGCACTGAAATAAATGCTTACATACATTAAAGAATCAGCCCTTCCTATCCCTGTAACCCCTGTTAACTGACATGCTACTCAAAGCAGACACTACCATTTTCCAGCCCTAGATCGCTTCTAGGACAAGCCTATATTAAGCTTTTCCCTCTCTTTACTTTCTTCCTTCATTTGTCCTAAGGTGATGAACTTGCTATCAAATCCTAGCAGCTCTCTAATGGAAAGGGATTTATATCAGCAAATATCATCAACATTAGTATCAAAATCAAGCTAATAATGTAATTCTGATTTCAACTGTCATTAGTGAATAAATAGCAGTAGGTTCCTTCTACACAGCAAACAGAAAATAAAACAGACTTAGTAATTCCCTGAATATTCATCAACAACCACTTAAGAGGGAGAGAATGAAATTTCAAAGGGCATTCTCAGGCATGAGACAGGATGAAACATGGCCAGTCACTCCTACTTACGTGTTCATTTCCAGAACATTTTCTGCCGCAAAATAAAATGTCTTGATCTGTGGGTGGCTGATCTTAATAGCACTTCAAGAAAAGAAAAATTGAAGAGATATGAAGAAAACTAGTTTACATAAGAACAAATAATAGCTTAATAATTATTTAAAATATTTATTCATTCCACTATATTAATCCATATCAGTTTATCCATCCAAATAGTTCTTCCCTTAAAACACTAATGTATTTTTAGCTTATTTCTTGGGCCATACATTATTCAGAGAATATAAACTACAGGAACCAAAAAGGGAGCAATAAAGCATAAAACAAAGAGTTTCATTATTGCTTTACATTCTGTTGCATGCCCACATCTCAAATACTGTACAAAGTTTTTCTTCCTGCAGCTCTGAAAAGCAAAGTAAACTTAAAAAATGTTCCAAGAAAGCACCAGGGGTGACCCAAGGTATGAAACAGCTTCCCTGAATGGTCAATCAGACTGAGACCCCACAGCATGGAAAACTGATAGCGGGGGGGAAAGCACATAGGATACGAGAAAATCACAAGTGTCGTGCAGCAGGTGAAGAGTGACTGACTCTCCACGGTGTTTTTCAAAACAAGTTTTAGGAAGCACCAAAAAGGCAACTAGGTGGCAGGCTGGAAACAAATAAAAATGGATATAATCCTCTAACTAGGTTTTAGTTGAACATCGCTTTCAGGTTTTTTTTGTTTGGTTTTTTTCCTCAAATATAGTCTCCAATCCAGAGACTGTGTGGCTTCCATCTTTTGTTCTTCATTAAGCAGCTTACTTTATCCCATGGAAGCACACCCAGCTGATCCAGCAGTGCTGATCACTCCCCACAGCTCTCCTAACTTACCCTATCCCAAATAAGCAATGAGCAGGTGTTTCTTCAAGGAGGTGACCTCCTGCCCCTCTGCTCTCGTGAGACCTCACTTGGAGTATTGTGTGCAGTTCTGGTGTCCTCAACATAAAAAGGACAT
>JAOEHX010053363.1:0-32388 GCA_025448015.1 Bolborhynchus lineola | reverse complement strand
CTTTTATTCAACAAATAATCCAAAACACGCACAAAGAAAATCTGGGAGCCAGCATCATGAAATATGACCTATTTTCAAGAAATGTTTCAGAATACCATTTTCAGTTATCCCATGTCAATGATTGATTGTTTGTTATTGCCTATGTGACTAATGATAAGCATGATAAGTTGACACAAAATTTCACACTACTTACAGCTTGCATTGCTTGTTTTGTCACTCAGAAATATCCCTGCTTAATGTACCGCTCACATAATAATTTATTTGCAGCACATAATAGTAGACTTAAAAGCAGACATTCCAGACAATTATTCTTTTTAGTGATAAGTCAAGGTTATTTTACTTGATCCAAAATAAAGAATTTCCTTGCTCAGAAATGATATATATATGACCTGACCTAGAGCATACCGAGTCAGACAGCTGAATGATGCAAAGCAGACAATGGAGGCTGCTCAGGCATTGGTAAAGAAAAAGCTGTATGAGGGCAAAAATCATGAAAGACAAAGATTTTTAAGATCTTGGTTACCATTCCTTAATTTTCTGCACTGTTTTCCCAATTAATATAACAGAAAGCATCCTTCACTCAGTTTTCCAAGTGAGAATGCACTTGACTTCAGTGTATATCTGTATATGCAGTTATTATGCTCATATATTGCCTCAAAACCCCTCACATGTAAGGCAATTGATACTTAAAATTCTGTTTAAGCATTAATAAAGGTGTCATACACAAGATCTATGTGGCAATTATTTTAGCTGCAGATGGTCAAATCACAACTACAGTATAGAAGCCTGCTGAGGCATTGTACTTAGACAAATAAGAGAAAGTCAGAAAAAGAATAAAAATAAAACAATTAGAAAGTATGACTTCTATGGAATGTTTAAAAGAATTTTGCCTTTTTAGTCTAAGAAAAAAAGAGGACTATGAGAGGCATGAGAACAGCCTTCCAAGAAGACAACTGCTCTCCAAGTGCAGAAGGAGTAGAACCAGAACAAATCAGTCAATTTTGCGGTAAAAAAAAATGAAAGAGGTGATGGAAAACTTTCTGAATTACAAAAGCAGGCAATCACTGCATGAGAGAAAACAGGAAGTTGATGGTATCTGTTTTCTGGATGTTTCTAAAGGGAAAAACCCCACAAGTTATTCAGGGATAAACCAAAAATATCTTGACTCTGTGCAACAGGCTGGAGTAGGTCACTTCAGCCAATGGTGTTAAGCTAAGACTGCCAATGCACTTATTGGAGGTATCCAGGAGAACTGGTGTCAGCCCGGTTCAGCTAAAAAGGATAAGAGTGGCTGTGCCTCACCAGACCTGAAGCCTACCCTCCACCATGTCCTACATCCAGATGCAGTCAACTGTGACCCCTGGACAGACATGTAAGTGCCACATGAACTGCCTGTGTCCTTAGTGCACTGACAGACCTGACTTACCCTGCCCAGCTTTTAGGCCCCTCCCCACCCCCCCACCATACCACCCCTAACAACAGTCTGGGCCCCCAAATTATGCTACTGGGGCCAAAAGTCTCTGCCCTCAGTGATGCCACAGCAGGGCTGGTCTCTAGCTCCCTACTCAGCCGTGAGTCTCTCTGAGGTCCCATCCACAGGAGACCCTAGTCCACACAGCATACTGACACAAGCATGAAATAGTGGCACTTTCCCAGACCACTTCTTCAGGATCCAAGAATTTTTGTCTCAAAGACTTTTTCTTCCATGAGCAGTCATGGAGTCATAGAGCTGGGAATAAAGAACAGAGGTTGTACTTGGAGGGGATGAGACCTTTGGGAGGCAGTTGCTAAATATTTGTAAGTTATGATTGACTACAGGCTAAACATGAGGACTGTGTACAATGCCGCATCCAGAGGGCTCTTTGAGCCCTGGATAAAGAAAAAAGAACAGCTGGGAGCAAGGAAATCATTCTGCCTTTATGGGTAGCTCTGGCAAGATCAGTTTTGGAGTATCAAGTTCATTTCTGGTATCTACATTAGAAAAAGGGTGTTGAAACTTGGAGATGTTACAAAGAGAAGCCACAAAAATAACTCGAGACTTTAAATGAATACTTTATTGAGAATGTTTTAAAGAAGTCCATCTCTTCAGCTCGTCAAAACAAAGATGCAGGAGTTACCTGACACTATTCTTTAAGTACTTACCAGATGTTAATAATGCGCTACTTAGCCTACCAAAGAAAAATGGATCAAAGACCAACAGCTGAAACAAAACTAGGAAGAAGAAACATATCTTAAAAGCTATAGGTGATTACTCCTTGGAAAAAGCTGCCAAGAAAAATGAAGGATTCTCAATTTCTTGGTGTCTGAAAATCAAAAAGGGAAGCTTTTCCATAAAATAAACCCAGGTGAATAAAGATATGCACTGAAGGTCTCAATGGGTACAATTCTGCATTTTAATTACACATTCTTTCAAAATACTGATTTATTTGGCCTTAACTTGTGCAGTTCTCTGTAGGCAGCAGTCCACAAATAATGTTTTGCAATTCTCTTATTTGTACTTCAGCTGCAAAAAGATCTTGATCAGATTTAAGATACAATAGAAAGAGACAGTAAAGAAACAAAACAATATGTTAAATCTACCTGGTGAACTTGTTTCTATGCCAGGATTGCAGCTAGTTATCAAAAGCAAATTTCCTATATCTTTGGCTCACGTCAAATGTCCAACTTTCTATCTTAGGAAAAAGTGATACCAAGTTGTCCCATTTATAATTTGTAATTCTGAAACCCTTTCATTGACATCTGTGTAGAAAAGAAATCTCTAGAGATATATCAGGCAGACATATCCGATAATCTTTTCCACTCTGGCTGTGTTTCTCCTAATGCAGCTAAAGCCAGTCCAGATGGAGGGCTGAAAGCTGGTTTTTTTTTGATTGAGCGACCTTTCTCTCCCTTTGATATAGCTTGTCATACCGTGATGAATGCAATGGCAGCCTTCTCTGAAATAAGTCACTAGGAGACACCCGGGGTCAGCAGAAAGAGTTCAGCCACACATGTCCTTCACTATATGTAAGAATTTCACCCTTTCTACAAGCAGTAGGGAAAAACTAGTAGTTTCTGGGTTTAGTTTACCTTCTCATGGTCATTTAACTACCAATTTTACAGAATGGTGTAAGTTGCAAGCAAAGAGAACAGTGTGGAGACACTGGACAGGGTCAGGCAGCCCCTAACAGATCCCTCCACAGCATTGACAGTATTATCCTCCCCTCTGATCTTGACCCAACAAGTGTGCACAAACACGTCTCTGCTCTCACACTGGAGCTCTGTGCAGGAAAAGAGCTCCTTTATATGGAGCATAAATTTCCCTCCTCTTTCCAGCCGACCCTTTCCAAACATCCTGCACTCATCCATGACAGTGACACCTTGCTACCCACATCCCAAATGTAGGACTCCAAACTTTCCAAAATGTCCAAGGGTCAGAGGTGTGATAATAAATATTGGCATCATTTACAGGTAATTTTTCCTAAGAAGGATACACTCTAGAAACATAAAGGCTCTTTGTTTCTCTTGAAAGAAAAACAACAATAAAGTAACAGTACAGTTGCACTGAAATGCAGACTGTGTATCTCTTTTTCTGCAGGCTCCTTATGAACTGAATGTAAAACAGCAGTGATCCCAAGCTGCAAAGTGTGTGTGCATATAAAGCTTTCTTATATGAGTGATCAGGCTGATAGAATTATTCAATATTCTCATTAAATTATAACATATTTATCTTACATTCTACTCTGAGGAAAATATCAACATTAATCTACATTGATATTTTTTAGTTATGATCTAATCCATATACATTGAACAAGTGAATTTGCAAAAACATTACTGAAAACTTTACCCAAATTCTTTGTTGTCTTTTTCCCCCCCATGTTAATCTCATCCTAAATGTCTGTTGTTCATTGAATAAAAGAAGAGAGAAGGGACAAAAAATAGCCCAGTATTTGCTACATGGGAGTTAAGGGTTTAATTTCAGCAGGGATCCCTCCAATACTTAAAACAAGTTATAAATATCTGGGTACCATAGAAAGTCTGGTGATGTCATTACTCTTTTAAAAATGCTGCAATCCTAAATGAATGTGCATGTTTGGTGTATGAATGAAGACCACTTCTGAGGATCCAAATATGGCTATGAATTTCTGATTTTTCCCATTATTGTTTCAATCTTCAGGAGTCCCTGGCAGTCTTTCTTCTGTTGTGTTCTTTCCTCTGTTATGTTTAAGCTTTAGTAACTGCTAGTCATCCAGTTATTTTTACTCCCTGTTTGGTTTATTCTTACCAACATTTTTATGTAAGATTTTGTAGTCCAACACAACTTTTTTCCCTAATGAGATTTTACTGAAAATGAGCATAAAGCACAAGGACTGTAGCTTTGTGCATCCAGCCGTTTCATCCCATCCACAAAGAGCGGTATAGTCAGATGTTAAGATTCCCCAAAGACAAAGCTGGTGGATTCCATGTGCTATGACAATTCTTAAAAACACTGTTTACCCTCTAGCTCCGTGACCATGTTTGAGACATGTGGGCCATCATGTCTTGAAATGAAGAGATCACTCATGAAGTGAGTGGCAATGGGAACAAACTAAGCAGTCCTGATTTTTAGCCAAGGGTTAAATTCTCTCCTGGTGTAACTTACTCCATTATTTGTTTGCTTTACAAAAATCAAGATGGCTAAATGAAATGCAGACTTCCTAAAAGTGTTGCTCACTGTGAGCTGATAAAAAAGTTAACAAACACATTTTTAATTATAAAAACTGTTTGCTGTGAGAGTTGTTCTTGCACAACAGCTCAATTCTCAGTCAGTACCTCACATGTATATTAAAATCCTTAACCAATTTTAGAAGTCAAAATGATTTATGTCAATTTTGGTTTGGGTGGCAACAAATTATGACTTCACTCAAAGAAAAAACATTTCCTGCTGCTATCTCTTAAAGACTGCTTGCAGTGTTTAACTATCAACTGCTAGCATCACAGAGACTGGAAGGTGACCAATGGAATGTGCAAAGAGAGATTACAATGAATTTTTGACGTGTGTTTTCATTTCATAAACTCCAGTCTGTGCAGCCATAAGTTTGTCATTTGTTATGTATTTTTTTTCAAAGGCATTTTTGTCTTATCTGATGTTGAAACTCTTCCATGAAGCTGAGGCATATGAAAGACAAATCAGTCGGAAATTTGTTCATGTCTACCTCTGTGCTTGACATTTCTCCACTGATAAGGTACAGCTAAATATTGACTTTTTAGTTAAGTTCAGATTAGCTGTCTGGTCCATGAGCATTGATTGTAAACCATTATCTTTTCCCTATTCATGGGCCCCAGTGCTCTAGCACAAAAAGACAGAAAGAGTGAAAATGAAAGACAGAAAACAGAAAATGGAATGTAATGGAAAAATGTGTAATTTGCTGTAAAGATGCCATTAAATTTTACTGGGAAAAAATAGAAATGCTATTGATGTTTGCTTTTAAAAAGATATCCTTTTTTTTATCCTAACAGTCACCCCATTCAACTCATTTTTGACCCACTCAAGGGAAATGTCAAACCAAGATTGACATGAGGACACAAAGCTGGGAAAGATATAAAAGATTCTTCTATCACTAATTAAGTAAATATGAAATCTAACATTAAATAAGCACTATTAAATGTATTGCTATATAGGGGCATAGTGGTACTGTCAATTCTATTTCACTATATTACCTTTCACCATGAGGGTACAGAGACACTGAGGTTGCTCAGAGAAGTTGTGGATGTCCTATCATTTGGAGTGTTCAAGGTCAGGTTGGAGTGGGCTTTGAACAACTTGGTCTGGTGGAAGGTCCCATGGGCAGGGACAACTTGGAACTAGATGAAATTTAATGTCCCTTCCAACCCAAATCATTCTATGATTCTATGGTTCTATGATTACCCCACCCCCCCTACCCACCCCCATCCCAATCCAGTAGAACAGTTTATGTCAAATAAAAGCAGATAAGAGAGCAGGATGATGTAACTATTTTAATTTTTTGAACAGCATTTGACAAAGTCCCTCCCGAGAGACCGTAAAGGAAACTAAGAGATTCGGCAGTAAAAAGCAAAGTATGTTTATAGATAAGAAATTGGCTAGGAGAAAGAAAACAAATGGGAGAAATGAGCAGGAAAATTTCAGCTTGGCAAAAGTCAACCAGTGGGGAGCCCTGAGAGTCCACTCCAGAGAGGTGGCACAGAGGGGACATGGCAAGGTTGCTTGTTACTTCAGCTGCCTAGGGATGTGCCTTAGCATGTTGCAGCCAGCTGGAAAAGATTAAGGCAGCCCACAGGGCTCACACATATGCATTTGTTCTGAAGCAGCTATTGCACACTCACTTCACACATTCAGTTAATCCCATCTAATTTCCAAGTGTAGACAAGTATTTAACTTCACTGCGGCTGAAGCTGGAACAGAACCCTGGCTGCCCTGAGCAGGAGAGATGCCTGCTACCCTTAGGTGCTAGGAGGAGGGGAGGGAAAGAGTGACAGATAGGTCTGGGTCAGGGACACAGTCAGCATTAATGCTGACAAAAGCTTTGCCTATTCCTCCAAGACTATAACTGTCCTGACCTGAGCTAATAGTGTCAGCTAATTAGAGTGTACATACTGGCTTTTATAACTTGAACCCTGCTGGGCAGTGCAGACAAAGAGTTAAATTTGTAATTTTAGGTCCAGCATATCCCATTTCTCTGTGACCTTAAATCAATAAAGGAGATTCTCCCCATAGGTGAAAAGAAGCTGCCCTCAGAGGGACAGAACTGGCTGATGAATGGACCAAATATAAAGGGAAAGGAGCTCTTTTAACACTCAGCAGACACCACAGACAGTAAGTTTAAGGATCCTTTCTGCTGTGAACTATGGCAGTAGTGCACAGTCTTGAATCAGGGACTCCAGGTGTTATCCTGTGCTCCCCCTTCTTCATTCTGCCTGGGTACACAGTTCACATTTCACATTCTATGTCTGTGAGTTCATTGCAATAATGATAATTTAGGTACATGAATTAAATACTTTACATGGCATACTTGTAAATTCAAATACTAGCACCCTCCAGAAGATGACACATTTAGAGGCATGATTTTCTCTTGTGAATTTTGATTCAGAGCAGCAAAGGGAAGGGAACCTCAGAATTACAGCATTATAGGCTTCATCACATCATTTGGTAGAGCAGAGAGTACTACTGGAGCCACTAGTACTTCAACTTCAAGCATAACGAAAATGTGTAATAGGAATATATAGTTTGGATATGGTACAGCAAGTATTGTTACAAATACCTCATATGACATAACACGCAAACACGATGAAAATACAAAAACCAGGTGTGTGTCTTTGCATTTTATTTAAGGACTCTGCTATTTAGATTCTCTTAATTGCCAGCACACCACATCTTCCACAGAAAGAGCTTGCAATATTTCAGTTTTAATGTCTGCCTTTTCAATTACTGTAGCATGAAAGTCAGCAAAGATACACAACTTGAAAAATAACTGATTACCTTTTCTTTTCTTGCACTTAAAATCAAATGTTGCACCTATGCCAAGTTTCAGATCAATGCATATTTAAAAACTGAATTATAAATCCTTAGAAAGATATTCACAACAGCAGTGCTGATAGGCTTTTAACTTGCACCTACAGTCCCAGAAATTAATTCTCTGAACTCATCACATACCACAGGTCCAGTTTTGGCTGTCAATCTGTAGGTGGGAAACCTCAGTGGAGTTCTAGGAAGTAGTAAAGTCGATTTATCCTGCAAATTTTGCTAAGGTTGCAGTACAGTTCATTACTTTCAGAAAGCAGGAATAGCATTTTAACATTGCTCCTGAAAAAGAATGCAGAACTGTCAATCTCTAACTACAGTAATTCTGTGCAACTAGAAATAAGCAGCATAATTAGAACAAGCTGGGGACCCCTTATGTCAATAGGAACCTGTGAAATGAAATGTTGATGCTGAGATATTCCTCATTCTGCTCTGATTACCCACATTATGCAAAGCCTTTTTTAAGCAGTTGGTCCCTGCTGGTGCTGCGCTCATGCTTGCATATAGCCGGGAATAGTGACTTTATACTCCAGAAAGCCTCTACAGTTCTCCCCAGATAATGAATTGTGATGGGACTTGTCAGGTCTTCCAAGCATAGAGAGGGAGATAAATCTCCCTCTAGATAGAAAAAGATGGCAGAATTATTAGTATGCAAGTGACACAGCCAGCATCCTGCCTGGAAAACAATGAACTATATGAATGTGGCATCCTCTTATTATCCCTGGCTGGGTCAATAATCCTGAAATCACGGCATCATCAGAGCCAGGTGAGCAAATACTGTGTGTAGATAAGATGGAAAATTAAGTGGAGATCAAATTAACTCCACAGATCTGTGGAAGTCAAAAAGCATAGATTCTTCTATGCATGAAAATTGTGAAGAGGATGTACACAAAACCCCTGCAAAATACACTTTCTCTTTAATAAAATTCATCTCAAATATTTTTACAGTACTAATTAAGATATGAGGAATGGTTCTTCACCAGAATCATCTGCAAAGCTTTGCATACCACATGATCCATACTCCCTCTTTCATACCTGCTGAATCTGCTTTAGAGGGAAATTAATGGGCTTTCTGCTATCTTAGATGGAAGTGCACATGACCATTTCCAGCTTGGCTGGCATTCACTTTGCTACTATTTAACATGTTCAAAAGATAAGTATTCGGTCAAAGCTAGCCAGCTAGACTCCCTCTGCACACAGAGAAAAAGAACCGAAGGCAGCTCAGTTCTTTATAGGACAGACACCAACATAAATTGGAAGAATATTCTTGGGAAAGCACTTAAACCCCTTAATTGCTTATAAAAGGATCCTAAATCATTACCCTGACTAGAAATGTAAAGTTTATGTAGCTAAATTAATATTAAATAAATCCCACTCTAGATGGTTGTTGTAGACATTGTAACGGCTCTCCTCTATTGACTATACTGGATGCCATGTTGATCTGGAAAGTGCTCTAATTGCAGTCTGTGCCTATAGCAGTAGAGCTGCAGACCTTTATTTTCCTTAAATCTATTCCTTTAGGAAGGAAAGAAGAAGGGATGGAAAGAGAGAAGAAAGAAAAAGAAAAGGAAGGAAGTAAGGAAGGGTTGATGGAATAATTTCCATATTCCCCTTTTTTCAGGGTGGATAGAAGAAGTCTTTACTTCTTTAGGTCTCTCTGGCTTCCCTTTTACCTCTTATTTCCTTTTCTCCTTAGAGAGAAAAGGTCAGAAAATGTGGCCTGAACCTAGAATGAAACTAAATTTTATTACTTCATTTCATATCTTTTTTTAAATGGTTGTATTTTGCACAAATCCGAATGCAATAAACTTTTAGCTGTATTTTTAAAAATCCATGAAAAAATTACCATTTTTCAAGCATCCTGTTAGTTGACTGATGATTTCAATTACCTTTCCTCTATGACCACTAAAAGCTCAGTCAAGGGCTTGCTGATGGTAACAGAAATCTTTCAGGTTGTCACAAAAAGGCTTTTCAACCAAACCCTAAAGGCATTATTTTTATCAGTATTTGTCAAGTAAATATTAAAATTAAATGAGAGAACTCCAGGTCTTCAAGGCACTAATGTGAATAAATGCCAGAAAATTAAACCAAATTCAGTCATGTCTCCAGCAATTCCACTCAAGCCAGTGGCATTTCAAAGGTTTCAGATAAAGAGAGAATTCGTCCCAGTCACTGTTTTGCAGTCAATTTACACTCAGAGTTCATTGACTTCAGTGGAAATTCCACCACGATAACCATGACAGAGCTGGGAATTAACTGGGTACAGTTAAGATATAAAGAGCTAATGAAGCATGCAGGAATCAGTTCAATATGTTGAATATTCTCTCAGGACTGCTGGTTAGATAACAATTTAAGTAGATTAAGAGTTATAAACAGGATTCTTCTTTGTCTCTATTTTCTAATTAAATAATGACTAATCTATACTAGGAACATAGTGACCTACAAAGTCAATCAGAAGACAATCTAAAGAATAAATAAAATTCTCAAGATATTTTCCCACCAAAAATCCTTGCCCTTTTGTCCTGCATTTTTCCAGTCTTAACTATAGCAATCTTGTTTAGAAACATGGGGAGCACCCAAATATACATTTGTTCTCATTTCTCATTTATTAATGGTCAATATACTGATATGCACATTTCAGATTTGTCAGCAATTACTGTGGATAATTCACATTACACATATGCACACAAAATTAATGCAGTCTTGAGAAAACATTTTTTTTCAATTTCTTTGAAGATGAAAAATCCCTAATTTTTGGATTACAGGAAACAGCATGGAAAACAATGTAAGGGACTGTTACACTGTCTCCAGCACTGGCTTCAGACAGTTCTTTGGCAGCTGGGGAATTATTCTTAATTGTGTTTTGGTCACTCCACCGCGTTCTGATGTGTAATAACCCTTAACTTAAATAAGAACCTGGACCATCATATCTGAGTTGTTATCAGTGATAGCAATGGAGATGAATCACCTCTGGTAGAACTCCATCGGTGGAAATTTACGTAGATTGTTATTCAGGATTTAAAATATTGTCTTATAACCCCAAAAGGACAAGATGCTGGACAGCATTCAGGAGATGAATGGTAGATGTTTTCCTGTTTTCAGGCCCTCACAAAGAGCCTAGCAGTTCTTTCATGTCTTAATCCCACAGGCAGTCCTAACTCAGAATTTCCAAGGCCTTGCCATCATGGTGAGATGTGGAATGATTATGCAGTTATCTAAATGGAGTGCCATCAAATACAGGGATGTTCAGAGAGTTGGAAAACAGCCACCTTAAGGAGCAAAACAAAATTATTGAAGCAGAAAAACCCACCAAATGCAGAAATAATTCAGTTGTAATAATATGTTATCTAAATATGTTGAGGTTGATGGTAACAAATACTGTCATAAGAACTGAGGTGACTTTCAACCCATCACAGGATTTAAAGAAAAAAAGCAGGCAGAAAGAAGCAAGAATCATGACAGATAAGGAACAGAACAAACAGAACAAAGTACTGCTAATCCTTGTTAGGGTAAACAACCCCAGCCTTTTATGATCTCACTGCCAGATGTTGCTTTTAAGGAAAATTATGTCTTCTGTATCTGATTTTTTCCCATATTTTGTGTTACCAGTATTACAGCCTTCCAATCTCTGCCTTCTCCACTACCTGCCTTCTGTTTATGTGATGATTAAGGACTATCTAAGGAACAGAGCTTTCCAGTGTGGCAGCTCCAGGTCAGGAACTGAACAATTGAAACCAGTCATCCAAAAAAGTAAAATTGCTCTCTTGTGCTTATTCAGTATGCTGTAGGCTATAGGCAGCCCATGTCAGACTGTGAGCATTATCCGAGTTGGGAACAGAGGTGGAATGTAAACTTACCTGGAAATGCCAACCAAATGGCATACAATGAAAAGGGATGCATGCACAGTATCACCAGTTGAACCTTCTGTGTTTGTTGCCCTTTATCATGGTATCGCCATTTTCCATTCCCATGTTGTTTCATGCAGTTGTTCAAGACTGTGTTTATAATCACAATGACAACATTTTACCCTTCCCTCAGAACAGATGGGCTGCTGATTCCTGCAGGACTCTAACTGCTATAATCCAAGAAATGTTTAGAGACCAACGTGCTGGCAGATAAAATCCCCATTCTGCAGAAGCATTCTACACCTTGAATGAACTGTAGGCAGAAAGCTCAGCGTCAGTGTGAACCATTTGAAAAGCCATTTGAAGAACTAAGGAGACCTAAGTTTCACTTCTTCTGGTTTTGGGAACAGCTCTGAAAGATGCCCTAATTTACTTCCACCTATAACAAAGATCCAAAAAGTTGCAGTGACAAATAGGAATGGCAAGAGAAGAGGTGGTGTAGCGGGGATGACTGAAATCTGTCATCCATAGTGTCAGCTGGTTTCTGGTTACAACTTCTTGTTTTGTATCAATAGCTACTTGAAAGAAAACCTGACATGTTTCTGATCTTAGAAGTCCTTACTTTTTTCCTGGAATGAAACCAAAAACAAAGGTCTAATCCTTGTTATTTAACTGACAGATGACTATCATTTTGGACATATACAAATTACTTTTCTCAAAAGCAGGTGCCTCAGATAGGCATGTCAACTATTTTTGCGAAGTCTCTTCATCTCCTACACTTTGTGTCTCATAGGAGCTTCCCACCTCTCAAAAACTAAACCATATTGTATGTGGTGGTGTTCAGATCTTTCAAGGCTGATAATTTTTCTTTCTTTTTTTCATTTGCAATTAACTGGCTAAGCAGTTGTTTTGCTATTGTCACATAAAAGTAAAGCCATTTTAGTGCAGCCTTTTCAATTTTTATTTAGGATTTAAAATAGTTTAATAAGTTTTTTACATTACGAAATTCTGATGATGCCACTTGTGAAAGAATTATGGGCATTTGCTGAACTTTATCTGGACGAATTCTCTGTCACACTTAAGTTCACAGAACAGTGCTAGTAGCACTGCACCCAGTGACACACTTTGCCCTGTTAGTTCTGTTCCTTGTTCTTTATGCACTTCTTTTAGAGGTTTTAAAATAAAAATAAATAAATTATAAATAAATAAAACCCCAACAACTTTCATTGCAAAACTTTGTTGAAAGAATTAGTTAAATATTGGGCAACTGAGTATTAAAAATAAATGGTAACTAAAAGAACTCTTTTTTCCAGTTGTACGGTGCCATGGAACAGTTACAGCAGGATATTTTTGCCATGTTCTCTCTTCCTCCCAGGTGACTTCAGAGTTGATTTTTCCATGGTTATTCTTTTTCTATTCTTCATTATTATTTTTAAAATGTGGGTCTTACCTCTTTCTGTTTTACAAATGCAAGAGGGAAAAATATGTATTTGCCTTAAAAAACATTTGCCTCATTTTTAATGCACGTTACAGCAAAAGAACCTTTTTTAACACTCCATTATCTGAACTGAAAGAGATCCAGGATACCATAGGTAATGGAAAAATCTAGGAAACATAAATGCTAGTTAACCACAGATCCAAAGTAAGTGTAACTTGGCCAGTGCTGACACAGAGCTCATGAGCTTGTCCTGAGCAAGTTGAGAACTCATACAACCCACATCAAAATTTCCCCTGCATCACAGAATCTTAGAATGGTTTGGATTGGAAAGAACTTTAAGGTCATCTAGTTCCAGCCCCCCTGCCATGGGCAGGGACACCTTACAGTAGACCATGTCACCAAAGGCTCTGTCCAACCCAGCCTTGAACACTGCCAGGGATAGAGCGTTCACAACTTCCTTGGGCAACCCATTCCAGTGCCTCACCATCCTTACAGTAAAGATTTTCTTCCTCATATCCAATCTAAACTTCCCATGTTTAAATCTGCTACCACTTGTCCTGTCACTACAGTTCCTGATGAAGAGTCCCTCCCCAGCATCCATATAGGCCCCCTTCAGATACTGGAAGGCTGCTATGAGGTCTCCACGCAGCCTTCTCTTCTCCAGGCTGAACAGCCCCAACTTTCTCAGCTTATCTTCATATGGGAGGTGCTCCAGCCCACTGATTATCCTTGTGGCTCTCCTCTGGACTTGCTCCAACAGTTCCATGCCCTTCTTATATTGAGGACATCAGAACTGTACACAATACCCCAGGTGGGCTCTCTTAAGAGCAGAGGAGCAGGATCACTTTCTCTTCCATGTAGCTCTGTGCCTTAGCTAAGTACCACAGTGCTCTCAAAAAGCCTAGGCAGTAGGCAAAAGAAATAAGTTGTATAAGCCAGTAGGAATTTCAAGGATGTATCTGTGGTACATGCTTGCTAGGTGCATCAAGTTGCATGTATTTTCATTAATTCATTATGGTTGATCTAGTTTTACAAACAGGAAATGGCAACAGATTAGCTCCCGGAGAGTGTTTCATATGGGATTACGTTTAATGCTGAAATTCCCATCAAATTCTTAACTTTTAAAATACCGATAACACAGTACATACTGTGCACTTTTTTAAACGCTTGAGCACTGGATTCCCAGCAACACACTCAGAGCCTTAATAATCATGATTGCGTTTAGAGAAGCTTAATTTTTGTGCTATTAATCTCTCTGGTGGTAGGAGTAATTATTCAGTACTCACCAAGAAGCAATCCCATAACATGCACAGGGTGCCAGTATGTTAGCATGGTTTGAATGACCACATAGTGAGAAGAAATGTTTCTCTTTCACCAGCAAACTATTATGCAGGTCCTTAGAAAGACTGCAAATTGCATTAGCTAGATGTAAAATTCTCTCTGTTATAAGGATCATGCAATTTCTCTTTATCCCATATGACCTCCAAAGCTTCCTATCTTCTTTAGCATCACTTTTAAGGTCTCCCTTCCAAGACTACCTCTCCTTTTAAGAATTTTTTTTTTTTACTGAACACCCTTGTCCAGCACTACATTCTTCTAAGGACTTTTACTATTTTACCTATTTCTTATTCCTCTTGTCTCAACTGAAGCCTTTTTAAACCTATGTATTGAGGCTTTTTAAGCTTCGTGTATTGTGCAGGCCCCTTCAGTTGGGAAGGCAGAAAGGCAGTATTTGAATAAGGAAGGAACCAGTGAATGTTAACTCATGATTTGTCTTTGTGTTGTAGCCATTTCAATGTGATTTTTCTTTTAAAAGATGCATCCTCTAACCAATTAATACCTCACATTGAAAAAGATGCAAAACAGTGAAAGACTCAAATGGTCTCTTAGAGGACAAGTCCTATATGTGTAAGTGACTAAACCTACAACCTGAAGGTTGCATGTGTCTACCTTATTAACCACATATCTCATTGTCTCTTATGTTTGTTTACTTCTGCAGTCTCCTGTCATATATTTTGACTTTCTTGAAGATAATCTATTTTTACTGTATCTAGTACATCCTGAGGCATGATTCAGGCTTGTAGAAACCTCTGTCATACTTTTCATAAAATAATAATGAACAAAATAAGTATTAGATTTGGAAAATTTTGCAACAAGACAGCAGTCTATACTGGTTTTACAATTTGCTCTCAGCACTTGGTAGGCAAGTGCCTGGATACTCTGACTTGGATATTTGTTCAGCTACTGCACATTTCAGAAGTTGGCTAATACATGAAGCTTAGATACCATAACCACATCCAGTCAGTGCTGACTGCCCCAGGGATCTTTTCACTCCTTTTGCCATGTAACTTCAACAGGCAACTATAGCGCCTGTTCCTGACTGCAGAGGCTATCTGATTGCCTCTTCCTTGCTTACGTGCTAAATCCTTCTAAGTCTTCCTATTTCTAATCACTATTCCAGCATTTATCTCAGTTTGTCCTCCAGCTGGATCACCTCTCTCCATATAAACTTTGAGTATTCCTAATTCTATTTCCCCATGTGCTCTCTCAACTCACTCTCCACCAGCTCCTTCAATTCGAAGTTTATCAGAAATGTCAAGTCCTTCAGGTCAGGAAAACATATTTCCTCATCAAAGAGGAATTAACTCATGGATTCTGTGTACCTGGGCTCTCCTCTTGATACTTAAAGGGGCACAACATAATGAATAAGCATATGAATCACATTTGGAAGATGCCAAATTCCTGCTGTATAAGCATTCTTATGGGCCTGAGGGTACTATTATATTTGCTTCAGGGTTTATGGTGATGGTGAGGAGCCAGATTTTAAAAGAGGAATTATTAGCTGCAATGATTCTTCCACCTTCGAGATGAATGAGTGATCCTGCAGGAGTCAGTACCGCATGCTTCCGGGCATACTCCAAAGGGAGCCAGACTCTGTGTCTCCCTTAACAAACAATGCAGTCTAGGATAATATGGTGTGAAAGAAGGGCTCATGGCATGCTCTGAGGAACCGAACCACCACAGCTGTAAATATTATCTTTGAGTCATACAAGCACACATCATACTCGGTCTAGGTGTGTCCTCTGGCTCTGAAGGCTGCACTGTCCCCTGAGAGTGCTCAGAGTTATGTTAATTCCTTGTACTATGGCTATTACTAAGAAATATCTGTCTGGTTTAAAGTGATACTGTGTGAACTAGAATAATTTATTTTGATCTCCAGAAAAGAAAATGTTTGTATTGATGCATCTTTACACTGGGAATTTCTCTCCGCATCTGCTGGGAAACGCAAGTCTCCTTGGGCAGGCACTGCCTCAGACAATGCACTGAGCAGAGGAGCTGTTAGAGATGACTGCTGTCAGTAGCTCTCTCCATGCTTCACACCAGTTTATCAAATGGGGAGGGCAGGTCCTGGTAATCTGCATCTCAGTGAAGTTATGGGAAAATGTCTGGACCCAGTTTCCATTTTCAGAAGACAACTGTTCCCTGTGTCCCCCAGGCTGGTCTGGCTACCATGCTCCTTTCTGTCCCCCAGGCTGGTCTGGCTACCATGCTCCTTTCTCTTGAATTTTCCTAAGCTTAACCCTTCCTTGCCCAGCACTCCATTATTTATATCACTTCATCCCTCAGTAGCCTGCCTCTTTCAGCTCTCTCCACGTAAACTTTGACTCTTCCCTAGACCTCAAAATCGTTTGGCTTTTGCACAACGTGTGTGCAGCTGTGTTCATGGTCAGATCCGAGCTCTGCCTTACTGCCAGTAAGGCCAGGGTGAACATTAATGTGTAAGCAATGAGGAAACCATTGAGTGTGACCTTGAATCCCAAACTAACATGACAGTATAAACACAGTCCCAGTTACTGCTCATATGCTCTTTGCCTGTCTGAACAATCTCTCTCTTTTTCTCTTGGGCTCCCTCATTCCCCCTCACCAAACTTTCATTGCTTCCTCCACCATTCCTCACTTTCACTGTGTGATTGGAGACCTTTTAAGCAAGTTGAATAGAGGTATTCAAACAGTACAGAAAGGCCACTAAAAAGCATCTGGTCGTGAATGGCTTCACATACACCCATGCTATAATCGTGTTCAGAGTCTCTATTTGGATACTCAGAAGCCTCTGAATTTTTTTAATTAATTGGTCAATGATTCCTTAAAATCATTTCAGTACAGTTCTTAGTTCTTGAATGTCTGTCCATAGTGTCATGATACTGCCCAGCCATCCTTCTATTTGAATAATCAACAGACTAATTATCACAGGTTCCCAAAAATATTGACACAGGAGACAATTGCAAACTAACCCATAGCAGAGGCAGAGTTAGAACCCAGAAGATGCCTCAAATCCTTCTTTACTTCCTTATGCATGGTACAGGAAAGCACTATTATACTAAATAGTTTTAAATTAAATAGTGAAGTTTTTGTGTCCTGTTTTGCCTTCACAAAGGGTTACCAAATTTCAACATATTCCCCAACCATTGCATCGCTTTTCATTCTGATAATTATTTTACAGGCAGGAAATCCCATGATTTATTTAATTACTTTTTAATGAACATATAATAACAACTAACAATAAATGAAACTAGAGAAGGCAAGAAGTAGCCATAATCACAGCCATCAATTCAGTCTAAAAGTGCCAGTCCTGATGCTAATTTAATTTGAGATTTAAGAAGATTAAACACACTGTATAATATTAATTTCCATTTCCACTGCCTCATCAGTCAGCAAGCATTGGACAGATGGCATCATAACCAAAATATTTTCCTTGTCCTTTATGCATATTTCCCTGAGTAATTCATTTTAGCATGCTATGGCAGGGCTGTAGAAAACAAAAATCACAATGTCAAAAATCACAGTCTTAGGATTGTAGAAAAACAGTCTCAGATCTTAAATATAGACATATAAATTTCTTTTCCTATGGTCTGTCAAAAAATTACTTTTCAATATCTAGTTCTCAACAACAAAAAGAACAACCCACAAAGCTAAGCTTTTTATCATTGTCTTCTAATAGCCCTCATAAATCTGGTTTTCCTGATGGACTAAATGTCCTATTTGATGAATCAGCAAGAGATGGCATATTATGGAATAAATAAACTGAGCAATAGACAATGACAGACCAAAAAGAAACCCAACTAGAAATGGTAACAAGTCCCAAACTGCATATTTGAGTTTTGATTTTCAAGCAATTTCTGTGTTTCAGGTCAAAACTTTTGTTTCGCCTTTTTACCCAAATGTTGGTATTTTCCAGTGAGCTCTAATCCCTTCTTGATACTCTGACTTTTGCTACAAACACCTCATGATTTCTTTCTGCATGATTTCTTTCTATTTTAAACTTTCTTTAATTATATAAGAAATTCTGTAGTTTTTCTAGACACTAAACCATTCTGTCACAGACAGGGATTATACTAACTGTTGCTTTCAAAGTTCAGTAATTCCAGTAGGCTTACAATTCTTTTTCCTCTCCTTTTATAAACCTGGCCACCTGTGGCAAAGAGGAAGTGCAACCAGCCATCCAAAATAAAGAATATTTTAGCATTTAGATTTGGGTAATGTGCCACACTTTTTACAAGCTACAGAATGCGGAGAAAACATATTCTAACTGTACTGTGGTTTAGCAGGTACACAAAAGAATCAGAACTAATGCTAGTTCTGCTAAAATCCATGAATACCAGGAACAACAAACTAATGTAGTATTTGCCACAGTAGGTGGCCCACTGAATTAAGTGATACAAGTGAATTCCTTATTGAAAAGGAAAAGAGGCAAGAAAGCATAATCAATATTCAGGAATGTATTGGGAGAAAGAGAAAGACATCTTGCATTTTAGAGAATGAATTGGAGAGAATAAAAAGTAGGCAGGAATGAAGAATAGGATAAAGAGACAGGCAGAGATTTATAAAATGATCTATAAAGTTTATGTAAGAGATTCTCAGGTTTCAGTTGCTAGAAAATCATGTCTGCAGCAAACAATTCCCGAGAGTGTTCAACATCAAGCAGTTGGTATGGAAACTGAGATACACACGAGCAAAACTTCAGAACACCACTGAGTCAGAGCAAAATCTCTGTCAGCACAGTATCCTGCATCTGACAGTGATTAATACCAGTTCCTTAGAGGAAAAGCAGAAGAAAGACAACAGGTACAATGTGATCTCTACCTATTATGCACTTCCTGCAAAGAGGTGCTTGGAAGGAAGGACTCCTGAGATGGAGAAAAGTTAGCAGTCATGGATGGTCTGTACCTAATTCCCTTGTTAAATAGACTGCATTTGTCTATCCATAATGCAGTTTCATGTTTTCATTCTGAACTGCTAAAGAATATACACAGGTTTAAATTTTATAACCTTCTGTCTAAAAATGTCAGGGAAGCAGCCTCTATGCTTCATGAATATCAACTTTTTAGTCCACATTACCACAAGGAGGAGACCTTCCAAAAATCGCAACTCGGAGACTTCCAGAGCATTTGTACCAAAGAAGGTGCAGATTTGGTACCCTTCCTTTGCCTAGCAACACACAACTTCAAGTCTGGGCATGGCACCTTCTTCTCCTCTGGATTTATGCCTGGCTTGCTTTTTTGCCTAAGCGAGTTCAAAATCTTCTGAAGCATACTCACACTAGCCAACTCCCTCTTCAGTCCCTACATGACAGATAAAATGGCCAGGTGACTGGAAATGCTCAGATATGAGGAGGCAAGTGCTGCATCAAGGAAGGAAATGAACACACAGATTTATCTCTTTAACAAGTCATCCCTGCTATAGAAATAGCTAAATTGAGTCCAGAACAGGAGCATGTAGGGAGATAATCTCTTCTGATTATATGTTTCCTGGTGAAACTCAGTTTCACTGGTGAATATATACATACACACTATACTACTATATACCTGGAATAAGAACACCTCAAACCCTTCAGTCTTCACCAGCACCCTCACAATGTGCTTGGAAGGATATGGCACCTGGATGAGTTCAGCCTCCTTAAACTGCTGCCAACAGAGCACTGTTGTGCTCAGTACTCTAGAGTACTGCAGAGCTGACTCTTTCTAGAGTCAGCTTCAACTCCCAACCACTTGTCTGGGCAAAAAGCAAAGTGAAGGGTCGAGTAAAACTGGATCACAAGCTCCAAGTTAATCACAGTTTCCTGCTAAGTTATCTCTACTGGTAGTCTGCTGCAGGACACCTTTACATATTAGCTGGCTATTCAAAGTCAATGATTGAAGATCTAGTGAAAATTGAAAGAACAGAATAATTGAAAATCATTCTTAAACTGTATTTTTTCTTCCAAATCAGGTGTTTTTTTCTATACTTTCAGCCATCAATGTTAACATGCCAGCAAGCCTGACTCTGCGAGCAAGGTTCATCACCTCCTTCAATCAGTGCTTTAAAAACATCATAGCTTGCCTTGGATTGTCTACTGCAATTCCTAGATAGGCTGATTTCCAATAGTGTCAAAGAGACAACCTAAGCAGCAGGCTCTTTTTACTTTTTTACGACTCCAGTGAAAAATTTGTCTTTTTCTTCCTGCGCTGAGCTTGAGGCTGTTAGACAGCTGAATGCTACACCAACCAGCATGACTTCCAGCACCTCATGGCGAGTCATTTATGTCTGAGTGATTGTTTCAAAGCAAACAGTGCTGTAAGTGAGAATGGTGTCCAGGCTCCCCATAAAGGCAGGCCACAGGACCTAACTCTATGATTCTGCAGGCACATATGTGCAGCACATACAGAAAAGCCTGCCTGTCTACAAAGAGCCATATTAATGGCACATACCACTATCAGCTAAGCTGGCTACACCCAGCAGGAGTCTTCTCCCCGACATGTGGAGCATTTCACCTTGCCATGAATCACTCCTGACTGAAGTTATTGTGAAGGCACCTCCATATGAGCAGGAAATCATTATGGACCTAGTGAATAGCACTGGCATGCTGGTCCCCATCACCACACTTCTGAGGCCCACAGCCTCTCTTGCACCCCAGTCATGCAACTTCACACGCATCTACAGACTGTATTTGGACATACGCCTTAACTACAGTAAGTACCTCCACTCTCACCAGCATGAGAATTGAGACTAACTGAATGATCATGTTCTTGTAGAATTAGCTTATTGAATACAGATATATTCCCTCATTTTACTGAGATCCACCACATCCCACTTAGCAAAAGTCTTGCAAATCGGAAGGTTCTCTTCCCGTTACAGCTAGGAATGCCAAGGGATATGCATAGTAGTCAATACTAACAGCAACCAAAGCACAGAGGTTTTAGATCCTGAGCATCTGCAAGCCACATAGACTACAAATATCATTTCTCATTTCTCCTTAGAAGTTTGACTTTACCGTGTGTCTGTCTATACATAATTAAACACTCCTGATTTCAAATACCACAGTATAATAATCATTAGCCTATGCTAGATTTCTTTTATAGCAACCATCCTCAGATTTGGATACCATTCTGAAAACTGGTAAAACAGTTTCAGCTATCTTTACAAATATAGTGAGAGGAAAAATGAAATTACATTTACAAGCAATGGAGAATTTCCAATAATTCTAGGAAAGGCTATTCTTATGGCAGGGATTATAATACAAATAAGAAATGGTACAGACTTAACCCATTTTCATTACAGTCTTAAGACTGTAATTTTGTGGTTGTAATCTAATGTCATGCCTTTGCTATTAGTAGATTTTCTCCAGAGTCCAGACAGAAATAGATGTGTTCAGAAAGACCTCAGGAATATCCTGTTTTTCTGGCACCAATTTAAAATATAATTTTTATTAGATTGGTGCCTCTTTTTTAGTAATGTTTGGGGTTTGTTTTTTTTTCCTAGAATTAAATATGCTTTACCTTCAAAAGAAATGCTGTTACCTTTGTTTTAAGTGACACAGAAGTGGCCTTTAGAACCCATTGCCAGAATCAACATTCTGTCATTCATACCTCAAAGTTTACTTTGTGATATGGCGATCATGTACCTACAAGTCTGATATTCAAATTTAAAAGAGAGGAAAGGAGTGCACCCTGATGTCCTCTCTATTCTTCATATCCAAAATCAGCAGCAAGGATCCCTGTGATTTCAGTGAAAGCAAGACTGGGTCATCAGAACATCAGCTTTTGGGCACAGGAAACAGGTCTGACCCTGCAGTCTGAATGGTGCCAAACACAACAGTCATGCCAAGTAAACACAAAACAGTAATAGCAATGAGGAAACAACATACAAGTGTTGTGGATTTTGCCTGGTATATTTAATAAAATAATATATTTCTACAGATTTAAGGCTGTTTCCAAAACAACCCGAGATGAGGTAGCTAACATCAGAGCGAGCCCTGGAAGGTTACTCTGCTTTAAGAAAGCGCGATGGCTCTTGGACAGCCCCTATGTATGGAGTGCCAACCGATTTCCCCTATCTGCCCATCCTGCTACTGTATGGAACCACAGTGTAACTGCTTTCTGCCCTCCCATATTGCCCCAGCAGGGCAATGGAAAGGGAGTAAGACTGGAACAAAGCCTGTACCTCATACAAACACAACCCAATCTTCCTCAAGTACTCACACAGATTTTCAAATGAGGTGGAAGTGCAGGGTATCTGTTTGCTGCAAGACAGAATTTTACCCCTTGCTGACGTATTTCTGGACAGGACTTTTTGTTGGGTTTGCTTTTTTCTTTCCAAGCAAGTAGCAGATGGCTCAGCAGCCTGATTTCATCTGGCAATTCCTCTGCTCCTGTATTGCCTTCATGGACTACTCCATAGCCACAGTATGGGGCAGTTTCAGAGCTTTCTGATGCGTAATTGTCACAGCTATTCAGAATCATGAACTGAGATACTGACAACAGCAAGCTATTTTAAGTTCTGGGCTTATTTCTATCCAAGGTTTTCTTCTACATTCAATTTCCTCCTAAGCTGTGAACCATTCAAACTGCACTTTTTATATACCTGAAAGCAGATTTGATTAATATGATTTCTTTGTGAAAATCTGAGAAGATTAAGGAGCAGTGATGTAGAAACCATATACCCTTTCTCAACATGACATTCTCTAACATTATACAGGGGGCTGCAGATCCTTCCAGTCATTATACTGTTCCCACTGGTGGCATCCAAATAGAGAAAAAAATCTATTATTGGGGAAGAATTTAATTTTTTTCATATTATAGTTTCAATCTCATGTGCAGGTCAACAAATCTGCAGGTGTGTATTGATTTCCTTCTGGAAGTAGGCAGGAAAGGCCACGTTTCAAGGGAGCATTTGCAAATTGTTTTTCCTTTGTGTTATGGGATCTTTTTGTGATGGTCCCATAGAAAAAAATTAGGATTGGCCAGATGACTTCTATGCCCAGTGAAGCAAAATGACAAATAAATATGTTTACAGGCACATCAGTTAACTGTTCTTCCTCTGTGTGTCCTAGAGTGCTACTGACCATGGAAACACTTTCTAAAGTCAGTAGGGGAAAAAAATAAGTTTAGTATTGATTGAATATGAGTTCTCATCTGTCTTATGACCTTTTCCATCATATGTAATTAGAAATTGAAAGGTCTTAGCTGCATACTGCAATACTTGACAGAATACAAATGGAAGGTTTTGTTCAGTGCTGAGATACAATGAAGGCAAATGTTCCACAGGTTCTAAGATATGGCAGTGCCAGTATTTGGTCCTCAAAATAGGAAATAGAGCAGATCATACCAGTACTTTCAAGTTGATGCAGGATAGTATCAGTAGGTCTCTTAATTGTGGTAGTGCAATATCTTGAATTAAATTGTCCATTATAGAAGATGTAATGGTTTGCAACCACGTACAGCACAGGAACACATAAAACTTGTCGATTGTATGATATAATCTTTGCTGCTTGCTGCTGCAGGGATGTTTTTATGTGAAACAATCAACATGATTTGCTAACCAGTGGTTAAGGAGATTATTATGATGACTGTTTCTAGAAGCATATGTATGAGTCCCTTGTGGTGAGTCAAGCTACTGTTTCTGAAAATCTAAAAGCTTAAGCAGCCATATTGACCGTGGGCTTTTTGTAAGGTTAGTACAATAGCATTTCTGATTTTAACAACTACACACTCTTTGCTTTTGCTTGGGTTTAGAAGGTTTGCATGAATGCCATTTTGAACTGACCCTGACTCCATACGTACATAAGGAAGTCTAGCCCAGAAACATACACCTTTCCCAACGCAAAAAGCAGAGATGTTGATTGTGGGATCACCTTAGAAAAATTAAATATAGTTTACTTTCAGATTAAATATATTTCACTTTCAGATGCAGCTCTATTTCCATTTTAATGTAAAAATATTCTAGCAAAGTACAAGAAAAGTTGTTATTGAAAATCAGTGTTTTGAGGTGGATATTTTTTCCTGTATGGGGTAGACTTGCAGATCAGCAGAACGTGTTCCTTGGCTCACTATTTGTAGCTCCTTTACAAAATTGCTTAAGAAACTGATTAAGGACAGGTAAAATAGACCTTCAGTATTTAGGATGCTGGATTAGTTAGGATGATAAACAGATGCCACCATTTTATGGTTGGTTGCTTGTATCTGTGTTTTCAAGTTGCCCATACTGAACATGAAACAACTAACGTTGGCACAGACCTAGAGGAAAAGCCATTGCGTCCACACAAAGGGTGGTTGAAGAGGTTGATACAGTCTTTGAGACTGTCATCCCCTTCAGAAACCTTTTCCCATAATCTGCATGAGTCCATGTACTATAGGAGTATGACATCTGACTGGCTGTATCTGCCTATCCCGTGGCTTCATACACACATAAACCTCATTTTTAAAAACAGCTGATATTCCTTCCTGATTTCAGGTATCTGCTCAAACCTCTGTGGACTCTGATTAAGCAGTTTGCAAAATTAATATCTCTTCCACTCATTCAGACTATTTCAACTCCAACAAACAGCTTTGGTGTCTGGCTTTTAAGCGGGGCGTTTCTGTGCCACCATAAATAAGAGATTCGCACATTTAGTAGCATGCAATTGCCCTGGTTGTGAATTACTGCAATATAATTTACTAATTATTTCACAGCAGAGTATATACAGGTAGCATTCTAGATAAAGTGCTTCAAATTGTTTTCACCAGAAAGATGACTGTATAGGAAAACAATAATAGAGTATCAGATTGTCAGCAAAGAACACATTTTCAGTGAGGATGAAACATGTAGTAATGGTGATTCATCACATCTGTGAAAAAAAAAATATAATCCCCCATAAAAACAGCAAAACCCAAAAACCTGAGTTAGCGTTGTTTGTAAAGCCCCAGTTTTCTAGAGAAAACTTTTAGATGGTTTGCCTGCAAAAGACATGATACATTGCCACCTTCTGGTTAAAAATGTGAATAAAATATACCAGCTTTGTAGCGACCATTTTTATCTATTCTTGCATGTGCTTAACTAGCCCATTTTGTGTATGACTTCAGAATAACCATATCATCAGTTGCTTGGGCCAGTTTCCTTGACATACTGCAGTATATCCACTACTGAACTTCCCGGATCAGTACAGCCTGGACCAAACGCAGAGGCTTCCTGCTCAACAATTAAAGTTCAGTGCAGATTTGCATCTTAAGATGAGAATCTGTATTCCATACCCTAGCAATGAGTTTTGGCTTCCAATTTTAAAACAGTTTTGATAGACTACCTGAATTTTGAATGTTTTATTGTTCAAAGGTGTAATAACTTTGGTAGCAAAACTGTTCTAGGTCTTTGTGAATTTTCTCTTGAAAGCCTTGTGTTATTTGAAGTCATAGAGCTACAAACTCTTAACTCTGCAACATGTAGAGAAATTTTCATAACAGCTTGGAGAGAAGAAAGATTTAAATATTTTCCAGTCTAACCAAAGTAAGAATCATTTGCCAATGGGGAAGCCAGAAGCTCTTTTAAGATACATTCAGTATCGTGCTCCTCCAGTCCTTTCAAACTGTGAAGTGCTTTAAAATAGTGACAGGATCAAGATTAGGCTAGTACTACTGCTTATTAAAGTTAATAGTTGTAAGAGACCCTGGACACACATAGGCATACACACACGAGCAACCCCATACCAAATTTCTCCAATTTCCTTCCATCCAGGAGCAGAATTTGGACACTGCTTTCCACTTTCGAAGAAACTTTAGGACTAACTTCAACATTCTGAAGTTTTCCATAAAACCTCCAGCTATCCCAGGATCATTTATAAGGAGGGCACTTCCCTTTTGTAGCAGTCCAGGATCCCATCCCTTCACTCCCATGTTGCGTGGTCCCAAGCGCACCGTGGTCCCCAGAAATCCCCTCTACAGAGACAAGCAAAGCAAGAAGCCCAAAGGGCAGTTGAGCAAGATGAGTAGGGTTGGTGGTATTTCCGACTTCCATTTCACCAGCTCATTTCAGAATCTCAGAATTTGCCGTATCCATATTCTCTGAATGCACTAAGGGAAGGGGAAAAAGGGAGAGGTGTGTAAGGAAAGGCAACTACTGCTGCTCCAGAAGAGTAGCACAGGGAAGCTTCATGAATGCACCAGTATGACCCAGCCCACAGTTACTGTAACATATATTTCTACAGCTTTAGACTCACAAATATCAGAATTGCCCTGATGGGTATTAAATGCCTGAACATGAATCTGTGCTCTTTATATGATATGAGAATAAAGCTGATCAATGGAGAGAATTATAGTATTATAAAACTACAGCAATGAGGGCACTGTGACAATTATTGGATATTTATTCAACTGATTTTCCTGGAGGAATTTTAATGAGGATTTCACACTCCATAACCACATGCTTTAGATTCTGTCAGTAAAAATGTTAAATGCTTCTGTTAAAGTAACATGACACTGCTTTTACTGCACTACTCCTTGTAGGGGAATGATATTTTAGCAAGACGAGAGCATGACCACTTTTTTTTCAGACATCCTGGGAATGTTTTCAATTACTTTATGTTGTGGCTGAATCTTTCAATATGCCACTGAACCCAGAGAAAAATGACAATGCCAACCATATAGTGGAACGGTTGTGGAAATTCCTTCAGCTTTCCATGTATAAGTTCCCCCTGTGCTCTCCATGTAGCTGGCAGTAACATTGTGTGTAATGCACAAAGAATGCTTATGGAAGGATTAAAAGTGGCAAAATGCATCAATTCTATACAGGAAGTTCCAAAGTTAAACTAATTTATTTGCAATTATGGCCACCACATGTTATTGATCATTGTGATTACAGAAAAATCAAGTTTTTATTTCCCAACACTTAGATTTAACCTCATGACTACAACAGTGGGATATCAATAAGAACAGGACAAATAAAGAGACTGGAAACTCAGTTTATGTTCTTGACTCAGCCACTGCTCGACACCATGACACTCACAAGCTTAATTTTTCTGTGCTTCTCTTCCACTCCTGCCTTGCAGATTGTAAGTAACGTTTCAGAAAAAAATAGTCTCATTATGTGTTTCTACTGTGTCTTGTTTAATGAGGTGCCAAATTCACTGAAGCCTCGAAGCTTAACTATACTATACATAATAACATAATAACCCATAATGCACAGAAATCATCCTTCACAAACTGAAAATTAGAGTTTGTTATTCCAGATTGCCATTACTTTCCTGTGGTGCTGTCGCGGGCTGCTTTGCAGTTGTTCACCAACATGTCCCAGAATTTGCAGACAAAATGGCAGTGTTTAAAATGCAATATGTGAAAATATCTTTCAGGTGACCTGCACTAAATCATTCATTGCTGTGGTCATTTAAGTATTTCCATGTATATGGCATGGCTTGCTTTTTCTGCTTGGATGTTTAAGGCAAATAATCACAAAAAATGTAAGTAGAGCTGTGTGACATGCTTGAACACAACAATATATATTTAGTTTTAAGCAATTACTGTTTCCACAGATGCTTATGCCAGACCACTGCAACTCAGAGCTCTATGAAACAGAATGAAATTTCAAGTCGGGGCTTTATATTCCTTATTGGTGTAATTCTACAACATTTTATGAGATTACACCAGAAATTAATATAGCCCAGCAACAGAAAATTACTGTCCTTCACTTTGGGTTTGGAAATGTGCTGTGAAAGGAAAATGTCTTTCATATAGCAGACTTTAATGTCTCTCAGTTGTGGTAACTGAAGTCTTGATCACCCAGACATTTCATGTGAATGGCTCTTCCTCATTCAGTCATTGCCACTGATGCCAACTGGATAGCTGGGTAAAAACAGAGGAATAAAACCTGCAAGATTTCTCCACATCTGAAGCTGGCCATATTAATAAAAAAATACTACCAGGGAAGCATCACAAACTAAAACAGATGTTGGCTGGAGAGAATACTTCCCACTGAAAAAAGGAGAAAAACAAAAGTGAAAATTCTGAATTTTGGTAAGGGCTGAAAGGGAAATCACAATGACCAACATTGAAGCAATTAAAAATGCAATGGCTATAAAAAACAAAGTGTCAAAGTAGGTGATAATTAAATATGGCAATTTGCATTTGGAGCAATTATGAGTGAGTCTAAAACTAAGAGTAAACTTCCTGGTGTAAACTTTAATAGTGGTTCAGAAGGTTTACATGAATCCAAACTCTCCAAATCTATCTCTAGAAGCTGTGATTTCTTTAGTGGACCCTCAGCACCCTAGCAAAGGTTGGTTAACACTGAAGTTCAATCTGGGTGAGAACCTAATGCAAATATACACACATCACAGAAATCAGCATAGAACTAGTATCTTTAATTATAAATTGTTTTGGACAGATATAGATTGTGTCCACTTTTCTATGGGATGTGGCTGTCACTGTCAGCACAATAAAATGGCAATTATGATTTTAGGTATTGCTAATCTAGGCAGACACCTTCAGCCTTTACTATAAGGAAAATGCATGTTGCTACATTCCCATGCATGGCACAGCAGAGGCCAAGGAACCAGACCTCTCTGCAGTTCTAATCAGTGACCACATTCATGCATGCATGTGAACAGGCTACGGGATGAAGCACTTCCCTGCCCACAGAGAGGGCGCAAAACACCCTGCTGGCCTAGGCATGACCCCAGAGATAGGGTGTTGGAGAGGGGAGTGAAGCCACCCTGTTTTGAGTAGGAAGAGCGTGGGTGCAGTGTGTGCAATGCCACGTGTCATGGGGTGAAAGGATAGGGTTTGGCCTGTTTGGTGTACTAGCCAAGGGGTTTTCTGTAAGTGAAAAGCATCTCTAGTTAGCAATAGCAAAATGCCAGCAGTAAACCAGCATAGTATCCAGCCTATAGCAGTGACTGGCTGACATCTGCTGCTCCAAAGGAAAGTGGAAAAAGGGACTCAGCTCAGCCAGAAGTACCAAGAACTGCACTGTAGGAAGAAATAATAATGTCTATGGGGATTGATGTGTTCCTCGGGCTCACGCCACCTCACAGTCCTCCCAGATATCTAGCTAGGAGAAAAGGGACGACAGCTCTGGCTCATGAGGATACACTCTCTCATGGGGAAGCTGCCTTGCCTTGCAGCTCTCCCTCAAATCAACTTGCAAATTAGCATGTGGGGAGCTCACTCCTCTGCATGGCCAAGTGAGATTAAAGGCAGCATTTCGTTTGTGCAGTCATTTTGGAAAGCACTCACTGAATTGAATGATTACTCAAAAAGTCAGTTATTCTGCTGTTAAAATAAACCACCTTTTTGAAAAAAGGATCAACGAAGCAATTTTTTCTATGAAAAAAGTCATTAAACAAATTTTGGTTTAAAAGAATTTATCAGCACTGAAGGACTCAAAGAAAGAGAAGAATTAGGGAAGCCTAAAAAAGAAAAAGAAGAGAGGGTGGAAAAAAAGAGAAACTGATTTCTTCTGAATGTTTTCCTTAAGCTGAGGAAGACAAAATGATCATGAAGAAGAAAGGGAAAATATGCCATCTGCATTAATCAGCATTAAGCACTTAAAACAAGAAGTCTCAATAACTGCAAATTTAAATTTTTGAAATTGTACTTTCTATCCTTTCTCATTGATATTCATGAAGCAGTAACCATTATTTGTGAAGATAAAAAACAGTATTTACTCTTGCTGGAAAAGGCAGCTATAATTTGTTATGAATGCATTCAATTTAGTGTGAAGCACTTTGTAAAACTTTCATAACATAACCCAAAACAGAGCTAGACAAATAAGTAGGCTTTTCTGGTTCAGTCACTAAAGAAAAAGGAAAACAAAATGTAATCAGTCGAGTTTGAATCAAAACAGACATTGTATGGTTTTGGAAAAATGAGGGAATTCTTTTTTTTTTTTTGGTTCAAGCTAATCTATAATGATTTTTGCTTTCATTCTGAAACATACCCTTTTTACAGTGGGCCATTATTAGACACTAAACAGAAGTTATTTTCCAAATGTCAAAAGCGAGCATTCTAAACATTCTAAAATGGAACTTCTTTTCTTCAGAAAATTCAAGAACTAATTTTTTTTTTTTTTTGTGTGTAACATCTGTTTTACTCTTTATTCAGCTGAATTTATCTGCAGATGGTTCATATTCACAGTTTCAGTCCCCTAAAAAATACTGGTTTTACTGTTAAGGCAAAGCATTTCACACAATTTCAGTAAAAACTAGGTGCTACTTCCTATTTGTTTGGAATTCAATTCTACACCTGAAAACTCAGGATGAATTTTGAAAATGACTGTTTATTTGCTTGGCTTGGCTTAACTTTGCTCAGTTGAGTAGAACCAGGACAAGTTCCAATAGGTCCTGGAGTGACTTCAGTGTTTTGCTGGACACTTCTGAATGCCTTTCCGACAGGTCTCATGCTGCGTGTTATAATCTCTCAGCAGGTGAGAACGACTCTACCAGTCAGGACTGCTGGCTCTGAAAGGCCCCAAACACAGGACAAGTTCAGACAGAGTTCCTCATAATACAGGCAAAATGGAAATTTACCACCCCAAATTTCAGGATTCAGAGCTGGACTACACCTATCGGGGGGGTCTTATGAGAAGTCAGCCCTTATGACTGCTGGTAGAGTGGGGAAAACAGGGGAAAAACTGCTGCTGGGAATGCTGTCTCTGTCCCTGACAGGAGTAGAAGCTCCAGGCACCTCAACAGAAGCAAATACGAATTTTCAAGCTATGGCAGAGGAAATGCAGACATATACATATAAGGATGATCGCAAGTCATACCAAATGACCGTTTGGTTCAGCATCTTGCCTCTAGCATCATCCAAGAGAGGCTGGGGAAACATGCAAATGAAGACTAACACTCAGTAATGTTTCCCTGGCCTGTAGTACTCCATGAGCTACAAGATTTTCTGAGCCAGAAATGGTTTCTTTGTGTTTTACAGCCAGTAATGGATTCTTCTTCTGTGTATTTATGTAATTCCTTTTGAAGCCATGTGAACTTCTGGCATCCTCAGAATCTGGTGCTAATGCCTTCAAATTTTAACTTTCTTTTCTGTGAAAAAGACCCCTTTTTCTTGTCAACTCTACTACTCCATGTCCCTATTTGTGCTACCTCTCTTTTGCTACTCATGATTTCTATTCCCTCTTCCCTTATTTTTCTATTCCCCTCCTCTCTTTTCCTACACAGGATACCAAGTTTATGTAGTCAATCCTCATCTGGAAGCTATTTCATAACTTTGAGCATGCAGACACCCTTTTCTAGTTCTGCATTATCCTTTTTGAGATGTAGGAGACAGGACCACATGCAGCCCTCAAGACATATCCACCTCACAGACTTATGAAGTGCTATATTGACTGATTCTGGTTTTTTTTCTATTCCTGTCTTAATAATTCCGGAGTCAACTCCAGGTGCATCAGTTTACATCTTCCAACACTGAATTTTATCTGCCGTTTTATCACTCACTCAGCACCTTAAGATCCCTTCAAAACTATCCTGAATTGTTAGTTCTGTTTGAAAAAGCTGAGTCACTCATTTTGTTGAGTCCCTTAACCAGAGCTATGTGTGTTTGAAAGCACAGAGCTCTGCAACAATCTCTGTGGATTTCCACGGGTGCATCAATCAGAAAGGCCAATAAATTCCTCTTTTGATTTCTTTTCTACCTCCAAAGTTGCTATTTAAACATGCTAGCACCTTTTATTTTGTACCACACCATTTAGTTTCCTTAAAAGCATTTGATGAAAGCCTCCTCAAAATCCTTCTGGAAAACCCAGTAGAAGGCATTCACAGGATTTTCCCATCCAGTGCTTGTTGACACCATCAAGAAAATCCACATTTTTAAGAATAATTTCCTATGCAAACACAATGCTTGTGTCCTACTCAACAAATCATATGCATTTGTCCCATTGCATATGTTCATTGGTTCTGTTCTTTATTATAAGAATCACATTTATTCATTGTTCATTGTTCTTAACTACGATCAATTTACTAAATGCGGCTGTCACATCTACTAAGATTTATATATCCTCAACTCCCCTACTAAGTCTTTTTGGGTTGTTTTTTTTAAATCGCAACTTTTTCTTTTCAGAAGCAAGGGGAAAATTTTAGAAGACTATACCATGATAACAGCTCGCTCACTTCATAGCTAACGTCCAAAGTAACTCTTACCTGAGCACAGCATGCCCTAGCTGATCTGTTACTATTTCTAGCTAAAAAAAAAAGCCCAAAACTATTGCTAACTCATAGAATCTTAGAACCATAGAATAGTTAGGGTTGGAAAGGACCTTAAGATCATCTAGTTCCAACCCCCCTGCCATGGGCAGGGACA